>JTDE01000442.1:104984-126398 GCA_014338405.1 Paragonimus skrjabini miyazakii | reverse complement strand
TAGTAGATTCCATATGAGACAGTGAGACGAGTGGATAATCGAGTCCAAATGTGAAATTTTCGAGCTTCTGGCGTGGCTTCATAGCCCAGCTGGTAGAGCACTTGTCGCGTTGAGGTATGGTGTTTCTGTAGCTGGTGGGAATCCAGCCGAAGCCCTGACTTTTCACAATTGGTTCACATCTAAAATCATAACTGTCAGTAGAATCAAATTAGGAGGCCTAATAGCTTGGCAATTATCAAATGAATTATACAAAATAACAGAGCGTACCGAAGTAATCATTAGGACTGTGCATTCCGTTTAATCGGGACAACAACGAGACCATGCGAGTTTTGACGGAAATGTTTTAGCTCACACATTGGAGGAGAGATAGTAGCCGAATGGTTTAACCACTGGGATTGCTCAAAATCGACCTTTGACTCACTTTAATTGTGCAGAACGGAACAAAAAGACCGAAATTAATCATTCTCGAGAATTGACCAAATGATAGTTTGTACTCAAGGTTGTCCGTCGACCAATGAATATGTCCATATCGGACATTCTGCAGTGATCATCAGTACCAAATAGAGCTAACTCACTTTCTTTGACATGACTGGCAATGTTCCATATCCAGTATGTTTGTTTGTAGAGAATGAATTGTCTATGTCCACAGTGCAGAATAGTAATCAAAATTCGAATAGCATGCAGTTAAAAAACGTGATTTGAATATTAATAAGTATTTATAAAGCTGAATTGAAAACATACTGCTTGTTCATTACTTCTGAGCCAGTTTTTAATAAAAAAGACCAGCTCACTGTAGATTTCAAGTTCCAAGTTATCAACAATTATCATTATTCATCGTTTTTAAGAGAAAAGATTTACAGAAGTATTTTCTTATCTTTGCAGTTCCTTTGGATACCCGTATAGAGCAGATAACTCTCTCCGATCCGTTTGGTAAACAGTCAATTAATTCCAGAACTGTTCACCTCCGAAACTGTTCATTTCAACAGCTGGACGGCACCATAAGTCCTGATGAGGCAGTTCGACTACACGATTCGCTGGAGAGTATTCCAAGGCAGGGTTCCGCTCACAAAACACGTACCGTTTGCTTTCGTTCATTTGAAGATCTGGATGGGACTAGTATGATCGGCAACAGTCATTACCTATTACATCCGTTCAGTCAACATTCCGGTCTCTTGTCCCCAGTCCAGGCGCATGAGCCCAAATCCCATGTCTATGACTTTTTACACTATGACAGTACAAATCTGGATATGACATCTGCTAATCGCAGTCAACCTAACGTCAATCTAACTAAAGGCAGCCTGAATCAGAACCCAGAATTCGTTCAAAGGAAGGGCTTACGTGCGACCTTTTCCAGAGTCAAAGACACAACACACAAACCAATGGAACTAAACTGCCATGGTTGGTAACCTTCTTGCTGTCACTTTATACGTCATTTTAAATGTTATACGGTTGTGATCCCAGTCTCTGAACGACAGTGGAAGCTTTGTACGTATGTCCGTTTAGTTAGGGTCACCAGCACGTGTGGTTTTATATTATGCACACACCTGGTATATTGATAAGACAGATACTGGAGTTGGTTGGTGTCACGATGAACCAGCAGTTACGCACTCTATTACTGGCGATGTTTCAAGCGAAAGTCGTCGTCAGAGTCGGTTTCATGTCGGTCTTGAAGTTACGCATCTTAATCCGTAAAAGGTAAGGTCTGAAATACTATCTGCCATAGAACGCCGAGTAGTCCGTGTAGTCTTTCACGAATTCGAAGTCAATTCCAAGGCGAGTCGTAGATCATGAAACATTACAACTAACGACCTATAGAAATAGATAACAGAAAACCCCGAGTCGTCAACATTGGCAGAATATGCAGGCTGGTCGTTAAAATGAATCACAACAAGACAGCAAACAGCAAACAATATATGTGCAGATTGTTTCTTCTCAGGAAGCTTGGAACGGTGACCACAAATTGTAGGATACTTTCGTTCACACAAGTTGAACATTACCCACTATTGTTTTCAGTTTTCACACTGTTATGACCCTTTTAAATTGCCCGTTTGAATAAAAAACAGCGCTCATGTTTCGCTGCTGTCAGAGCAGATCGGTATTGCGCAACCCTACCACGGTCAAGTTTCCACCTCCGGCCATGCTTCATGACGCAATTGTATTGATCACTGTGACGCCAACCTAACATTAAGCACAACCTCATTGTCCTACGCAAGAGATTAGCCGTTTTCGTTTGTGGCAAGGAAATGTACCACTGAGAGCTCTGGAAAGGTCGAAACTCGAGTATCCTGCTTCTTTTTGAGAGGAACTGAATGAGAAAGTTATACGATTGTGATATCTTCGACAAATTTTGAGTAATTATCAACCTTTAATGACTACATGGGCTGACTCAATTAAATTCAACCAGTACAGAGTCTACTAATTGGTCGGGTGCGTATTGATAGCAATAGGGGTCGTAGTCCTTAAGTAATGAGACAGATGTTACCAATAATGGTTAGGTTCAGCCAATGACAATCATTTATCCCACACCCCAGACAATAGGTTACTCTGTTGGCACAACTGGATAAAAATAAAATGTCAGTGCTTATAGCCAGTATCACCTAGCAGATTGGATTTGAATGAAGCAAACGAGCAACTTAGTCGTCGTGAACTATCATTTGGCAACGGATTGTAGGTCGTGATTAAGTTTTATCGTTTCTTGGAGGCTAGTGAGACGCATGAGTTGGGTCAAATGAAACGCCAAATTTCAAAGACAGTGTATCTTGTTGTCCAAGTATTTTCAAACTGTACAGAAGCTGAAAGGAGCCCTAGTTTGTACTGTTTTCATTCAATGGCAACTCGACTTTCTATTGTGGTCCTTGGTTTGTCCTCGCTGCTGATTGGGTGCTCTTCCACAAGTGTTCCTATATAACTCCATGCATTTCAACCTTTTTTGTGCCCGACTGAATGATTTTCTCCGTCCATTGAATGCTCTTGAGATCCACCCTCTGGATCGTCCCAAATCTACATATCTAACAGCTCGGTAGCATTAACCCAGTTCAGTCAACAGTCATTTGGTGATAAATTTATACTGATGACCAATTGCCCAGTTACTCAAATTCAATTATGGAATATGATTGTTAACCGACGGTCTGATTAAGCAATCTTCAACATATACAAAATGATTGATATTTCAATACACTTTCCGAAAGTCAGAAGGATGTATTCGGCAAAAAACACGGGAAAAAGGTTCGGTCTCATAATGTTATATGGCGTATTAATAAATCCACTGTTTAGCAAGACTGCAACCATATTCAATAGGTCGTAGAGTTCTAACTTCTGAAACCAACCGATAGTTTATCAAATCACCTGAAAGTCCAAATTAATTTTTCTACTCCTATATGAAAGAATGCAACAGCGTGGCACTCATATACAGTTTTCAACATTTATCGATTCTACTCTCCTTGAATGTGTAGCTGATAGTACACTAATTAGAACGGTCAAATCCGAGTATGTCAGTGAGTAATTTCGAGATTTCACCACAAGGCCATTGACTTTCTCTCGACTGTTCAAGAGAGTTTGCAGGAGCATCATCTGCTAATGCCTTACCCTGGGGGATATTTGTCAGGTTCTGAACTGAACGGTTAAATTATTGTTTAAGAAAATGAGCTGTCTGACGTTTATGTTTTGCCGATATCACGTATTTTAAACATGACCTAGTCAACATTCAGTTGTTGGTTTGCCCTGGTTACGGTCGCAGTTATTGACAACAATCGTCTTATGCTGTTTCATAGTTCACATCCGTGAGTAAAAGACCATAAAACTGTTCTGTTCCCTTTTTTGAGTTTTTTCGGACAAAGAACCTAACAAGATGTCCTTGTGAAAGTGGATAGCGTGAACTATCGTGTACTAACTGGTTATCGTTTATTTTTTTGGATACATACCAAATATTTGTTGTTGTTTTTTTACTGTGTTCCATGATCTTGTGACTACAGTGAACTGACGAAACCGATAAAGTAAAATAGTCATTACATTTGAATATGTACTTAAAAATAGTAGGAAGTCATGGTAAATAAAAGATACTTTTACATATTTGATCTATCGTGAGTGTTAATGATCTTCATGAGCAGCCATGCTTAGTTTCGATGTCCATTCACAGTGGATTAACGGCTTCATGTGTACACATATGTTCAACTCTATTCTGTATCAGTCACTATGCCCACTTCAGCGGACACATTTGATCGAAGCCAACTGATGCCTCCACCATCCAGTGCCCAAGTCCTACAAAGTGGACACAAACGAAAACGTAGTATGCGACAACGATTTACGGAACTAATCAGCGGTCGTCGAAAAGTACAACACTGGGATTCTGAAACAGATTCACTTGGTTCCGCCATCTTTCCAATCACTGGTTCCGAATATTCTGTGGACACTAGTTCGACTGATTCGGGCCGTGGTCTTCTTTCCAAATTGCGCAAAGCTCATGCAGGCCTTCGAGGTCTGACAACTGCGAAACTAGGACCTCCTCAGAAATCACGTAAAGTAGTAACCACAAACGAAATGAATAACGAGGTAACCGGTAAGTCCAATTTCAGCACACCCTGAGATTTCGTGTCCACCTAAATTCTGACACAAAAACCAGACAAACATGATTAGTAACCTGGTATTGTTTAGGTGAACATTTTGGGTACTTTTGAAAAGAGGCCACAACACAACAGAACGACTACTTTATCAGCAAGATAACTGTTTGTTTAAGAAAGAGCGTTTTCAAAATGGACAAACAACAATCTGGGTGTTTAATATCAAAACAATTAGACACTGAATTTCAGTCCGTAGACTATTACGAATAGTATACTACATTAGACTTGAAGCTCTTTGACAATCTAGTTAGGCATCAGATGCAAATTACTACATGCTTAATGCAGTCAACCTCAAAATGCCAGAATCTCTGAAGTTGTTCATATTATTTTCAGCCATCCAAAATCTAGTTTTATTACGTCAAACAACTGATAACTAAAAGCCTCGTGAATCTCAACTTCAGTTTTTATGTTCCCGGTCTGGCCTCATTGCTGATCGATACAGTCAAACCAGGTTAATATCACTTCCAGCGGTTTCGACTCAGGGACGAACAAAACAATGTCACCATACTCTGTGGTTCACTTGTCTATCGATCACTGTTTAAGATCAGTTATCACCATGGTTACCGATAGAATGCAAATAACGGTTATGTCGCAGATATTACCAGCTGGATTTTTGCTACAATCAACAAATATGAGCAACCTTAACGAATCATTCATTAAATCACACGGTCACGTGTTTGTTGCAATCAGCCACAGTGAACCGCACAAGTTCCAAACGATGGTACCTTATAAGGAAGCAAGAAATGTTTTTGTGTAGACGTGTGCTTCCGTTGCTAACCTGTTGACGTTTGCTATTCAATTTTTTGCAACCTGACCTGCCTTTGGCGTTTTTGAATCACACACGCATGCACTGAGGTAGCGTTGAGGACATTAACTCCGAGCATCGGGTGACCCGGCAATTTTTTCTTTGTGTAGATCGAAAGCGCCTTGTTGGCTGGACCTGGTAGCCACAGTACATTCCAGCCAAACTGTTGGTGTCTGTGCGAGGAAGTTCTCACAGTTCTGGCCGGTAAAAAAAGAGACTGGGTGTACTGTGGTTGTTGTGCGAAGGTACGATACGGCATAATGCCACGGTAGTATAAACCTTCAAGGATTGGTCAGCAAAGAGGTGTGTGCGCACATGCCGGATTGGCCATCTGTTTGTGCGTGTGTGGGCTGCGCTACTGCTGCCAATGTTCGCAACATCTACCGTTTAACGAAAGCAGTCGCAGTGGTTCAGCAAAATCAAGCAAACAAATGTGCACATGCACACACAGTATCTCAGGTCCAGACTGACTGACCTCGTCCTGGTTGGCACCCTAAGTTAACCACGGTAGTAGTATCCTGGCCCCGATTGCCATCATGGGTCATACCTGTCCCGTCTCGATCGCCTCCGGTTTAAGGCGGGGCTGATTGCTTCGCGAGGCGTTCGAACATCCGCTGTCTGTCCACACGAGCTTACGTGCACGCGTACGTGCCCAAATATAGACCCACGCTTGCATGCCCATTTTGGATTATTGATCGTGCACTTGCGTTAGCTGTTGCCAAGTGAACAACGGAATAGAACGTGACAAGGCGTAGCGGTTTAAGACACAACACCGCCAGGTATCCATGTCACGTCGGTTGCCTCGGTCACCGTCAGTCTAACGTTGGACTGCAAGGCTCTGAAATTCGGATCGGAATTAGATCAATTTTGGTAAGTCATACTCTTACTGAAACGATCATTCGAGTTCAGTAATGTAAGTCTCTGGTTGCTAATCTCCAGTGCTTTGTAAATTACACCAACATAAGTGATATTGCGACAAAAATGAAGAGAATTGTTCAGTATTCGTAGTGTAGTCAGATTTCGTGGAGAACTTAACACACAGTGTCCAAAGCTGATCTCAGATATAGATAACCAAATTGGGAAAACCGTCGTAAACAAAACTGTCCATAGGATCTGAACATCTGTAGGCACCGTTCGTTAAATCAACTGAAGCCTAAAAGAAACTCGAAGGAAATCGTCAATAATTCAATTCCCAGATTACCTGAATCGAAAAAGGCTAACAAAAGTTCTACCGTTTTTGGTAAACGATGTCACCCCAAGTTTAAATTTTTCTCACATAAATTCTAAAACATGTCGAAAGTGTGAAAAGCCGCGGAGCATAAATTGCATTCTATTTCTCAGTTATGTTGTCTGGTTTCTGAGCCGTGTAGCTTTGTTCTAAGCTAGTAGGTTATAGATGTTTAAAATTAGCTGGAATGGTCAGTAAAATAGATATGTTTGGCGGCTTAGTTGCATACAGTGTCATTCATTGACATGGAGAGACAAAATTAAACAGAACTATTTGCAATGTTCAACTCTCCCGTTCTAGATTTTCCACAACTTCGCCGGTTCAAAATGAACAAAACAAATTAGTGTTATGAGCGGTGAAATTAGAAGACCATTTATGAGGCTATGCAGTCAATTTGTGCATAGCATACAATCTGTCAACGACCTTTAATTTTCCCTGGTAAACATTGCACAAGTGAATGACGTTTAGTGTCCCAATCGACTTCATTTTGCTTCCAGCTGGCATGACGTAAAATATTCTATTGGTTCGACTGTTTTGAGATGATTGGGTAAGTGCAATCTGCTCATTCCCGTTTCCCCAGTGCGATTTGTGTAGGACAGCCGGTGTTTTTGCATTTTTGCCCCGGCGTCTCAGTGATTAACGTTTATTATAACCGTAATTAATGATGACCAATCCAGTCAACAAATTTTAGTGCATTTGAATGCTTTTGACCGAAAGGAACTTCTGACATCGATCGTTTGGAAATTCTTTCCTGAATATTATGTGATTTTTATGGAATTCAGTTCAGTCGATTAGACAAAAGAAAACTCAGTGGTTTGACAATTCGTGATATGTGGCAGAGACGGAGACAGGTGGAGAAGCAATTTTACGCAATCTGATCAGTTCGTCTATCTCTTTGAAACGGATGTACAAACAGACTAACTGTTATAAACTTCGTTTACGAATTATCATACAACATTAACTCAACAATTCAAACTCGTCTTTACTTAAACAGGAAAATGACAAGACAAAGCAAATCAGTGGATATTTTAAAAAAAATATGTTGAAGTAGAGGATACCTTGAAATGATGTTTCCACATCTTGAAGCCGATATCAAACCTACCGTTGTACAGTAACAACGTGAGCAAGAAACAGAGGACGTACTGAGACTATACTTATCGGCTTTGTGATTCTGTTAACAATGATAAACCGTTGTTAATGTGTTAACTGAATGCTTAAATTGAACACGTATATCAGGAATATTTTATCAGTATACCACCGACAGACCGTTTGGTGAATGACGACCGTTACATAATGATGAATGAAATTGAGGAACTGTTGTACGAGTACTTTTCACGTTTGACAAATTTAACCCCAGAACGTATTGATCTACCTACCGAATTCCCGTATACTGTGATAAAACTGCCATCGAGAAATAACTCGGACTGTTTACCATCATATCGAATGACAATGCATAGTTTATCGTTGATAACGCATCAATGCACACAGGCATTTAGGCTCAGCAGTCTGTAAGGAGTGCGATCAACTATTTGGACTCTAAACTCCATTTTCTTACCCCCATCGAGAACACGTTCGGTGAATTTAGACACAAAATGTTCCTCGACAGTCAAATTATTATACTGCGGATCACAAAACCTTGGTCTTCGGAGAACGTGGCTCGTAACGCCAATTCTCCACGGTCATATAACCAGGATCTGACGACATCAACTTTTGCTGGTCTAAAACGAGATTGTTATCAATGGCTTCTCTTCCCGTCACATAAATGCACTGAAGTTTGAAGGGGGTTGTAATAAGACCTTTTAGCCAAACATACTTCGTTTGTCTCACTTGTGCTGAATAGATATCGACCAGAATTTAAGCCTAATTTGATGGTTTGTGTATATGGTTTTGTAGTCAAAATAAGCTTCTCGTTTTTTCAAAGAATGTTATAAATTATGTCAGGACGCAGTTGTATGTTTATCGACCATGATGACATAGCATACATATAGCGACACGCTTCAGAACTTGAATTGAAAGCTTAGAACTAACATGTACAGTTAATCATTTATGTCTTATGGTTTTAACAGGACGAGACACAGTACAAAATTTACGTAAGAACAATACGGAAAGGACGATTTAAAATCGGGACCAGGTTTGTCTATTCTATAACACCTAACGGATTCAACTTCATCACAACTTCTCTGTATTTCTTAAGACTTTTCCATATTTTTTCACTTCGAATCACTCTTGTCTTCGCTTATCACATTTTGTCTGCATTCATCGATACATATATTAATTTCTCCAACAGGATACACTCAACTAACGCAAACCAACAATGTTCGAATGTCTCTACAGTTAATCTCGTAGCATCACCTCAGTTTGAATGAATCATTGACTCAGTTCAGCAGATAATGCAAACTAATGAGGCTAAATCGATCACTGTGTACGATCGTTGTTTCGCGTGTCAGAAGATCATTTGTCTCTCTGAATAATGCACATACAGAACTAGATAGGGCTAACAAATCAGTGGGACAATTTCAATAAGTTCTAAGTTGTGAGTATGGGGGTTAGACTGATTAGTTTCCGAGTTGAAAGTGACCACTGTTATGTTCTTCAACAATGCACGAATTGATTCAAACTCTTAAATAAGACCTTGACACTATATCTCGTTACTGGTAATGAACAGTAACGTGGTTCCGCCCAACAATTAATAAAATGCATCAATTTTCATGTGGAATGGTTGTAAAATAAAATTCATGATCCCGCAATTGTGTAATATTAGTCTCGCATAATAAATTGGGTAAACCCGTTGTTAAAGTTGGAAACACAAGATATTGAAGCAAGCAGCATTCTACCTTAAAAGTTCCGTTTTTTCGCAATATCCATTCGCGCTTACTTGTGGTTTGCCTCGAATCGCCTGGTCCGGGCTTGGCTCAATAATCTTCTCATTTAAATGTGACGACTCATGTGTTGAGCAGTGTAGATGGAGATGACAATAGTTGGGACCATTTTACTTACTTAACGCTAGAAGTTTGTTCCTATCACGATCCCCTCAGCATTGGATTTATGGAGAGCTAAATCGGATTCCTCCTTTAAACACCGCCATGTTACGTTGCTATCAAGGTCATAATGAACGACTGACTGGCAAAATCGATTAATTCAACTGGTCTCCGCTAACAGGAAAGCAGCGCTGGCTGAAGATAAAACGGAAGAGATACGTAATTTGCAATTCATTTTCGCAAATGAGGTCAAAGCACACAGGTACAGTTAACTAGAGTTCTCCGCAGATGAACATCGACCGTCCCAATCGATCACCCTATACGCACAACATCGACCTAGCAACAACACAAACCAGAGTATGCAGGACTTAAATGGTGTCCTAAGAAAGTTCTTCAAGACATGGTTCCTGGACTGACAAGAACGTGAACAACAGGAAAGCCTGTCAACTACTCAGAACTGAAAGAGTGTCTAAGAAAATCACAAAACTGACGCCCACCAAACCTCAGTTTTGCAGTAGTATTTCGGTTAAATAAGGAACAGTGTGCTGGCTAGTTACCAGATTAACATGAAGAAAGGAGGAGATGTGCTAGTTGGTTAGACACTACAACCAGCAAAACCTTCACAACTCAGATACGAAGATCTGATTCTTATAAATGTTGGGTGTTTAAATATTGAGCAGCCCAGGTTTCGTGATTGAATAAACTGTTTGGAATATGCTCCAAAGCACGTACCTTATGTGACATCAGCTTTCGGCTGATGCACTTTATTCTGACATTGCAAGCAATTTCGTAAATAATGTTTGATTTGGCGTGTGAGTCTTTACTAGGATTGCGAAGTGACAATGTTCATTGATTAGTGCGATTTCACTGTCTTATCTCCAGCACCATTGTTCATTATACCCTGGATGTGTGTAGTCGTTTCTCTACCCTGGTATGCCAGTGCTACGGGTCAGTGCTTGTGATGGGGGTGTTTTGACTTCTTGGAACAGAAGCGTGTGAGATAATCGTTCAGTATAACAAGTTCAATGAACAAAACTAAATCCTTACTAGAAGGTCTCATTGAGCAAATTCTAAATTCCTTGTGGAGAAGTTTTGGACGAAATGTTGTTTAAGCGACCTGGATATACTGTCCCGTCCAGGTGAGTTTTCTAAACGATATTGTATTTAGAAGTAAAAGGCGCTTTAGTAAACAGTTTGTTTTCAATTATCCATAATCGGTCCAATCAACTAACAGATTATGCCAAGCGAACAAAATAGAAAGAAATTTTTCACACGATTACGCCAAGCGGTTGCAAACTAGTGTTAATTTGGTCATCGAATTGGCTTTCAGAATCGTCAGACGAGCAACGTGGAGCCCGAATAAATTATTTCTGTAATTGGTTTGCGTAACAATAGTCTACGAAGTTGAGGCACTGACTGAACTGATCACTCGCAGAGTGATTATCTAAAATGAAAGGACCTAAAACGCGGTACAATTGTGAATATCGTTCAGATCCAATCCGGTCGTTTGCTTTGACGTCACGTAGGTGCTTCTCAAATGTTTCCACGGTCATACAACCAGGCGTCTTTCTCAAAGAATACATAAACAACACTTCACATAGCTGATTGAAGACAAACTAAAATACATTTCAGTGTAAGTCTGGCATGTCCTGTTGATTCAAAGTACGAGTCTCAACAAAAATACCTTTTCAGTCCATCTATCGCTTACCTATTCATTAATCTAAAGGTGTCAGTTCTGCCAAGCGGAAGCGGCCACAATCAGGTAGCTCAATCCACAATTTTGCGCCCAGAAATAATTTGTCCTGGTCATATGAATGACATAGATAACGTTAGTTACTACACAAATCTGGAGATCAATTGGGTGAACAAATTAAGTCTAGTTCGAAACCGTTTGACGTAAATATGTGAAGAGAAAACTGCTTTTGATGTAGCCAACTGGACCACCAGTATGATATAAAATGTTGCGGATCGATCAATTATAGACCGCCTTTTACTTCTGACAAACAAGTGGGTTTATTCGAAATATTTCCGGTTTAATCCACTTTTACTGGCAGACATTCGTAAGCTTAGAAATAAAAATGCATTGTCTCCTTGAATGGTTATGAAGATGTTCGAACGAAAAACTTTCGGTTAGGATTAGAATGGGTCAATATTTTGTTCAGATTGAGACGCACACATAGAGTGTATGTTATCAGCGAACCGAAGGTAGAACAATACCGGTTGAATAGCCTTTGACGTTTAGGCTTCCAAGGGTATCATAAATAGATTATCAACTACAGCCCCCACTGTACTAACAATCATTTACAATCAGTTTGGTGATGAAAACTATTGTTGTGTACAAACTGGATGTGCATAACGCGTGTGTATATAAATTGTTAACCTTCAAGTAAATTAATGTAGGAGCAATGTTTTGACCTGCTGTAACTTCATGAATGACAGATATCACTTCTGTTAGCGGAAAGTCTATTGAAGATGTTTGACTGTAACATCCTCTGATCCTGCTTTTGTTTGGTCTCTTTCTCGAGATCATCCACTAAATCCATTTAGATGCGATTTGAATCCGTGCAAATTTCTCTATCGTCATCTGCTTAATGTAACCGACGACAGTGGCCGAAGTGTATCTGAAGCGTAGATCTTACGTAATCGTACCTTCTTACTCTCATTTATATGCACAGCATTGGTTCTTCAGCTTTTTTTTACAAAGATGTGTGCGGCATACACCTAGTCTGCTCCAAGCCGTGAAAAACGTGTTAGTCGGGGTCGAACTCGTTACCGTAGTGACAATCAGTGATGTACTCACCCAGCAGCCTCAAGATATCGCAAGGGGACGTGGTGTGACGATAAGCAGAAACGCCTATATTCTACATTTGAGATGCCCTAACATAATCGAATGACATCTTATTCAGAAAGATTTTCTGTCAGTATTAGATTAGTTTCATAGATGATAATATAGTGTATGACTCAGATAATGTATGTGTTATTATCCAGTATCTTCCCGCCAAGTCGGTACAAACCTTAGCACAAATATTTGTTTACACATTATTTTGCATTCATTTTTAATCCAATCGCGTTTGTTCTAGGGAACCACGTTCACATAGTTTCGTCTTTGTGTACTTTCTCTGTAAACCGAATGAAGTTGAAGAGAGCTTTAAGGTGAAATTCTGTTATTTGCTTGTCTGAAAATAACCGCATATGTACACAGACAAACGGTGCGTTTCTGGACTGCGATCATATTATCAAGCATTTAGCTTTCAGCTCACAAGTTGATGTGGCTAGTCTGACTGAATCAATACCACCAAGTATACAATCCGAACGCGTACACATATTGTCTGTCTGTAACAGACTACTGCTAGTTCAGGTTTTTCAACTTGGCGGCTATGTCTTGTCCCTGAGTTTGTGAACATTAATGAAACTCAACCTAAAACTGTTGGATGAACTCACAATTCCATTGCTGGTGGTTACATGAGCAGACTTACTAAAACTCTCGTTCGTGATTGAGGCAGTTCGAAACTTGTAAGGAATGACCATATATATACAATGGACTGAACTAATCAATACCGGCACTTACCGATCGAGGTGTTACCCGTTTGGGCCCGGACAGCCTGGTATCGCCACACACGCACCCGACTTGGTGAGCCGTTTGACAACTAACGTTTTGAGGTGTAGAGCTTGTAACTCAACTTGAACTCTACCACTAGAGTTCCCGCTTGTGCACAATTTGATAATTGTACATGGCAAACTCAACTTCTGACTGTTATGTGCTAATATAACAGAAAGCATAGCGAAAGCTTCCAAACACATGACAATCTCACTGAGTATTGCGATCAAAAATTCACATTCCGTAGTAGTGTTGTGAAAGACCCATAGCCGCCAACATAGAATACTGCAGTCAGCTCATACTCTTAGAGATGGTATGGTTTAGCCAAATATTTCAAAGCTTACGCGATCCCAGATCATTGTTGACTCAAATGACGCTCGAGCCAATCTAACGATTAGAATATCATAACCCTTCAGCTCAACCCACAAATTTACAAACCAAGGTACGCAGAAAATGGATTCGCTAAAACTGTGTGGAGTAACTTTTGGCATGGCTGACTAGAAATTGTCACATCAGCAGACCATAAAACGTGACCAAAGGGAGTGTAACATTGTCCGAAATATTAGTTATAACAATAAATGAATTATAAAATCATCTATAGAAATGAATGAAACACATAGATAAATATTCAAACTTTAGTTATTCTCTTCAGTCGCAGATGGATAACATCCTGGAAATTTACTGTCTGGGAACGGCCAAAGATAGGTATAAAGAGCACACAACTCACATGTGAATTATGACGCGCCTTGGAGTGAATAATCCACTTTGAAATGATCGTGGTTGACCGTTTTAACACGCGTCCGTCCTTTCTGCATCAATTTTGGCGGGTTACCAAAATCTAATAGTTAGTATTTATACAAAATATTTACGTACATAATGGTTTAGATTACCGTGGCACTGACCATGCCGGTTTTAGTTGACTTAAGTCAGACTATTCTCTACCTGACTGTTTCATTGTCCAGCCAAAACTCTACATGGTTTATTTGCTTAGCTATTGCAAACCGTTATGGTAAATGAAGTACATGCTTCATGCACTGCGCCTCTTCTATCCGTATTCGTTGGTTGGATCTAGGAGACCAAATCTTTCTTAGACATCGCAATTGTTATATTGCTGGCCGGTAATTTTGGTGTATCCTAAAAGAAAATTATGCACAAATTGAACGTCTCTTGTCAATGATCACATCGTTTGCACTCTCATAAATTGCTCAGTCTTTTTCTTTAGAAAAATTGCACTGAACTCCAATTTCGCTTTTGTTAAAACTTGTCAGTAGTGCCTATGTTTGCACTAACCGGAACTAGAATTTATGTCACGCTTTCATGTGGCAACCATTCTGACCACTGCACCATTGACCTCGCCAATGACACCATCGTATTACTCTACCCTAACGCTCAACTATGTCTGCTTGTGAATATGGCTCAGATTACCCGATCGCCTACACAGGAGACGCAGTTAGTCTGTTAACTTTACTCGACGACCCCACAATTAAGACACCTAATCAAGCTTCTATCACAATAATCACTAACCCTGATGAGTAGAAATTTGATTTTTGATAGGCTGTACACAGCTGATCTATATAAACTGAACGATTGATAGTAATATAAACACTTCCATGAACTTTTTACTCAACCATTTTCCAAAAGACAACAGACTCAGGTTTCTGTAGTATGAGTATTTCAAATCAGTTTTTATCAAAACATCGCTCTGAACTGCCTACTTTTTATCTACTTTGGCGTTCATTGAAGATCTCTTGCCGTTGGGACACTATAACTCAGTTGCTGATAGAACGGAAACGTTATATCGCACATTTTCGTGCAAACCATATCACATGACTGATTTCAGACAAAACTTACAAGCCTGATAGTCCAACCTCCTTTACATAAGAATTGTTGATTGATTTCGATAAACCCTGTCCACATTATCACTTAATGTATACCACATCGTTCGTAATACTGTCAACATCAAGTGTGACCTGGACTGGCGTTATGTAGCTCGCAAACTAACCGATATATTAGACTTTCTTTCATGTTCTGTTCAATTGTTATTGACTATCAAGTAATCTCTAAATGTTTTTTCGGAGCAAGTAGCAGTGCTGGTACATTGACACTGGATAAATTTGCAATACGACTATGTGATCACGTTTCTACAGATACAGATTATGATTTTAAATCAAATATTTATTTTGCCCCAGACAAGTAAAGATGTTCGTAACCTACAACATTTTTATGACAGTTCTTAGCATTTTTACATCTCCCGCTTGTTGATCTTCAATATGTCGTTGAGAAGATAACCATTGATTACAGGTCAGCTGTTATTGTGGATTGTAGTGTACGACAAGTTCAGCATGTCAAACTGTTGCAGAATTTTATTCGTTCACCTCAATAAGCTAACAACAGGTTTGCTGGCGGTTCACAGGGCTTGTGACCTGGCATGATGTAATTGAGAGGAACTCAGAGGAAGTGTCAAGCGAGAATAAATGAATGTATTTCCGACCGGTCACTGAGTTTTGGGTGACCACGTGAATTAATGAACGCTTTAGTGAAACTTTTTGTAAACTGTTGAGCACTGGTTAGAATTTACCACCCTGTGGAACCCAAATTACAGTTCACGTTAATGAAAACCGAAATACCCTACTACTAAGTATTTCACGTCAGCTTTGCCTAGTATTGGGTATTCATATCTATTGAAGCTGCGGTGAGCTATGTGCACCGTTCTTAACTCTGTCCACAAGACTGTTCGGCATAGCATTTAACCAAGTGTCTTCTGACAGATACCGACACAGATACTGTGTTTTGTATGAGTTTAATTATTTTAAGTTATGTCAGTCGGAGAAAGTGTGTGAGAAGTCGACCTGATTTGCAAAACGGTTATTTAGCTGCACGAATCTCCGAGATAATTTAGGTTTAATAGGCTTGTCAAGTTTCCGCAAGAAGATGAGGTTTTGTGAGAGTTGTTTATCTAACATTGACCTAAAATTTATCCGCAAAGATTTACAGTCAACAGGTTTCACTGCATTTTACTTCTACAAACCAAACACTTTGCACACTGACCAAGAATGTTTGGATACCCAGTAGTGTCTGGAACTGGCAAGATTTGCCGAGTGCAATACACGTGTCCTGTGAAGAACTCACGAATTTGATGGGAGAGATGTTTGGTTTCCGCTTTTCACGACAGCTCAGGTTTTATTTTGTTTCCTTCTATGTGCTTTCAACTTTGGGACTTTTGTCAGTCATTAAAAGCTCCTAAAGCTCTTCGTCAGCGAGGAGTCGACAAGAATCCTGATGATTAACTGTCATAACCAAACAAATAAATATTTGGTGAAATCACAAACAAGCCATTATAATCTGTACAAAAGACTGGAATTTGTTTTCAAGCGGACAGACAGCTGCTAGCAATTCTAAAGTATGACAAACATCTAAAAATACAAATGGTTATAAATATGGAAGAAAGCAGAATATATTGAAAATGAAAACGTAATGGATGGTAATGTGAGTTGCCTCAGCAAGCCAATGCAATTATTGTCACGTGATTGACAACATGAGAAACGCGAACAAACATTCTAGAAAGTGGCTTTGGGGTTGGAAATCTGTTAAAACATTTGAACGTGTTGCCAATTCAAAATTCCTTCGCTTAATTTAAAATTATTTATATTCATTATGAACTCATACTGTAGTAAAATTCCCGAGTGATCACGACGAATCAAGGGTGTTGAAATATATTACATGAATGACCTCTAAGTTACACCTCGGATTTTTTTATTGTGTACGAAGGAATGATAGCCACGATAAAAATGGGACCAACCTATTCCGTCTAGAAGTCGATCTCTGCGACCACTAATTGTCGACCAGTATGGTCTGTTTACAACGAAAACACTAATACGTGACCAATTTTGTAAACTAATTATTTCCAGTTGTGACCATTTTGTACTTTGACTACTTGCTATACTCCTAGTAATGAAAATCAGATCAGCGTGTACTAATTTCCACGATGATCGTATCCGCACCGATATACTACTTCAGTTCAACCGAACGTTACTATTACGAAAATGCTACCAGAAAAAAACTGTTGATTATCATTTCGGACTTGTAAGTCAGCTGGCGCCCTTTTCCAGGGTCGGACACTTGACCTCTGGTATACGTGATTGTCAAACATACTGGATTCACACATCATCATCACTGAGATACAGACACCTATAGGTAGTCAGTGGAATCATTTTCAATCACAATGCTGTCCCAAAAATTGTCCGATATCACGTCGTGAAGAATGACAACCCAAACGTATCAAATGCGTCTTTGATGTTGACCATCCCTATGGTGAAAAGGTTGTTAGTTGTACGGTTCCTCAACGACAGTTCCAAATATTTTAAATAGGTAAATGGTAGTAATTTGTAGAGAAGAGATGTTTTTTATCTGTATTAGTGAAAACATTTAATTTTTGATATAAAGAACTGACACATAACTTGATTTTACTCAATGTTTACGTTACTTCCGATGAGCGTCTGAGTGAAACGAATAGCAATGTCAACATAATGACCAGGATTATTTTTTGTCATTTGCACCACTGAAAGACATGACAATTTATATACAAGCGTCTACGTTTGTATACAAAAAACTTTGTTCTGCTTGAGAGGAAAAACTTTAGCCAGTAAGGTCTGCCTGACCTGAACCAAATAGTGGGTATATACTGGTTACCTTGGAGTGTACGAATGTTCAGTGGTTAATAGGTAAAGAAAATCCCTATAAGCAACCCACAAAGTAGCTTGTCATGTGACAAATGTGGGGTTTGCTCATTTCAATATATAATTCATTCACATAATTGGGTGTTATTTTGCGCCACAGTGTTCATTCCTCATCATCCTTGATGCTTTCACGATCTAATAAAACAGTCTCTTCATTCCGGTAGTCATCGAAGCATCTAACATCCTAACTGGTTATACTGTTCATTTCGCAGATTGTCATACTTCTTAAACAGAGTCTTGTAATTTATGACAAGAAGCGACCATATTACGTGCACAATTGTTGACAGAACGATGGTTTAGTTTCATTACAAAGTATGTAGACAGCATATACGCCATGTTTAATTTTCATCTCCCATTCTTAGACAGTTCCAGATTTCTAACAAATTCTGTTGCGAGATTCTTACACTGAACCACATTACACTCACATACGCAAGCAAATAATCCGTGAATTATATCACACTAAGACAGAACGATAATAAATCCAGAATCCATTTCTCTATAGATAACTGGATGATTTAGTGTATCGCTATGCGAACTTTCTGCTTACTTCGTTAGCACACAATTAAATTTCAAATTAACTGCTTGTATTTTCGTATCATCCATTGTAACTTAAACTCTCTGACTGCCGAATGTTGAGATGCTGATGTCGCTGAAATTCCACATTCCATTGTTCATAAGTCGACGTGTCCCCTTGATTTGGCTCGACTTGATTAGCCATTTTAAACAAATCAGTATGGTTACTTCAACAATCGGGATACCAGATGATGGACAGTATCATATGAATATTATCATACCCAATCCGAATTTCAGCCATTTGCCTCATTAGTTGAGGCAATTTTTTCGAAAATCTTTTCTTTGTCTGACGACTAAGGACTTGTTTTTTTCTAGATTTGAGTTAACATCGAGGTAGCCAAACCATGTAGTCGTCGATATTTCAAACAGGTGTGTTACGGCTTGTCCTTGTTTGTTAGGTGTGTTTCCCAGTTAGATACCCACACGGTGGTGGCAACTATTTTTAAATACTGTCAGATTTGACATAAAATCTTTACCAATGAATTGTGACAGTTCATTACATCCGAAATATACACCTGGTCGTTTTTTCGTAAATTGTTTTCTGTTTTTCTTGCTCTGTCTCTCCTCGTGTAATGCCGTGTAACGTCAGGTCGGCATGTGGAATATGCAGTGCCTTCAATCGTATCCTTCGTTGGTACAAATTCGGTGATATTTTCAATCAACCTACGTTTTGGCCCGTAGCCAATCATCATAATCATCTTCCTTTCGTTCCATCGTTTGACCTCAAACATGCCCACACCACGTTTGTTCCACAGATTGGCGGAAGGGTCTCACCAGACGATAATACACACCGATTAGACGTTTCGTTCACCCATGCTCCCAAAACGGTACCAAAAATACAGTGTGGTTCGTCTGGGCTAAGTGTCAAAAAAATGCAGACCTCTATTACAGTACACAAGTTACCGAGGCCTGTGGAACGACCAACCTCTAAGGAATGAATCATAGAAAAAGCGCATACTAAAGGCTGAGCGAATTTTAAGTACATCGTCTTTTAAACGGACAACATAAGAAGGCCTGTGTGATGCACTTCAGTTTTAAATCTGAATGGTAACTGTTGAGGTGACTTACCTGCAGAAAACTCGGGTTCTTATTCACGTTACCATTAACTTAGACGTAAACATTCTTTGCTCAAATGTCGCCAGAGGCTCCGGCGCAGCGTAATGTGTTTTTAAGATAAGTATAACACGGTAATTGTTCGAAAGTTCTCAAATGAAATGAAGTCACGATGGAAGGTGGCACTGTCACCAACTCTCCGAAACATTATTCAAGAAACCTACTAAACACTCGACCAATGCAGCTCTTCCCGTAGTTTTCTGCGCCATGACTGCCCTGGTTCTGATCTGCTCAGATTTTTGAAGTTGGATGAACGAAATTCCGTGTTCCCTGTCCCCGACTGTTCCTTAGTGTTCTACGCAACCACGCGATGAGGGTATTAATTCGATGAGAATCATCTCACATGCGTCGCATACGTTGTCTTCTCTAGCAGTTTCACGTCTAGGAAATGCGCTTAAAATTTCTCGACGGCAAAACTGCCTGTGACTTACGACACAAAGTCTGAGCTTGGTCAGTGTTTACTCTTTTTGGCCAGGTTTGCCCATCCGTTAGATTTAGCTGATACTTAGTTCTTTCGCCACTAGATATGTACTGTCATGCGAAAAGATGTTGGTTTGACTCATTCAGATTGCCTACCTTAAGATAAGCCAGCATCCTACACATCTCCAAAGCAGACAGCTAGTAGATAGTAGCACTCTGACACGTGAAAGAAATAAGGAAACGATCAAAATTAGATGTAGTCCTGTTTACAAAAGGATGGTCAGTTTACTGACAAACGTTTTGTGAATGTAAGCCTTCAGACCACTTCTGAAAAAATTTATGTGAAATTAGTGAGGTTACAATATGTTTACAGTGCTTGTGTTTAACCACCAAACACTTCGCCATTCAGCTTATTTGGAAAATCACCGAAGCCGTCAGTTATCAGACAGTCTAATGGAAAAGCGGGACCAACATTGCGGATTCAAATACTAGCTGGTTCTCAGTAAAACGTCGCCTGGTTACTGTGCCACAAGTTCGAAGTCTACATAATTAGTTACATTAAGTAAGCAATTTCGCATACGATAAGCAGAATTGTTTGAATCGATAATCAACGGAATTTTACGAAGGCTAGTCAAAGATTATTTACTGCAGCCATTAACCTTGAAGACTTCGCTGTGCAAAACTTGGTTAACAAAACATTACTGATTGTCATTTTGGGATGTTTATTGTTTTTGATGGTAGGTGACATTTCCAAAAGGAGCGTTTGTCCAATTTTCTCAGGGGCAGTCAACTTTACGAATACCATTGTTACGGATCGATCGATAACGCCTACGGATACATGCACCCCGAATGTCGGACAGTTAAAACTGATCGGTGTTAGCGCACGCACGCATACACACATGCAAGCGCGTGCATGCGTGATCGATTTCCCAGCTACGGATACAGACTGGGATGCGGCAACACAATTTTCAGGCATTCAGAAGAACAGAAACTACAGCTGTATTTGTGCATCTGAATACTGCACTAAGTTAGGACAGACGTATGAAATTAGGTGACACTTATGTGGATGTTCAGTGTCTCATACGAAGGAGACAAGTGGCCTACATTCAACGTTCCTGTTTTGCGCGTCTGAAGTAGTAGTACGTGAGCTTCCCCGAGTGCATTATTATGTGCCGGGTATGCAGAGACATTTTCAGATGTAAATACCATACTACAGACAGAAGCGGTTTCCCTTCCACTTCTCAAAGTCATTACTTGATGCCAAACTAGCATTTGTCTGACATACCCCAGAGATGCACACCAGAAAGATAACTTGTCGGAATGCTTGTGCTCGGCGTTTACGTGAAA
>JTDE01000442.1:84242-94644 GCA_014338405.1 Paragonimus skrjabini miyazakii | reverse complement strand
AGGTATTGGCCGGACCATGTGGATTTCCTATAGATAGCCCTTTTAATAGAACCATCTTCCCGGCGACTTATGAGTATGTCCAAAAACGGTAAACAATTATCAGCCTCAAATTCGCACGTTACCTTTAGGTTTGGATGGCAACTATTTAAACGTCGAACTAGATTATCTATTGCCTGTCTGGAACGACTGAATACTAGAGAGAGATGCATTGATTAAACTTCCAATGTCCGGTGAGCGTTAGACCAAGAATGGCGATAGTAACATTGTAAATACGTCAAAGTAAATACGTCAATGGGCGATTGTGTTGTTGCAATTGAAATTAGGGGCAATCCAGACCATTACTGGAACACTTCTAAACAGGCGATGGCCGCGCAATAATTAAACATTTCTCAATTTGTTCTTGCCGTGCATCTGTTGACCCGGTCCAATAGCAATGAAGTGTTTATCACACTTCAAGGTCAACTACTTTCATTTGCACGTCATGTCATTCTGAATTTCCTCTGAGTCTACTGTTTATCAGAAAATTCTACAAACAGGTATTGCTGAGGAACCGTTATCCAGCTGTTTTGTGCTACAGTGTATATTTAACAAATCACTCGAAATCATTCGTACCGTTCCTTTTTCAATATAGGATGAATGGTGTGACCGTTTGAATACTCCATTTTCTTACGCGGACCATGCCAGTGATACAACTGAATGAATGTTCACCGGATTTAACACATTCCATCAGATATGTAATATCCAAACATCCCCACTGAATGGCCAACTACTGTCACTAGCAGATTTCGTAAGGTGTTCTTCTGTGGACACCTGTCGTGGTACATATCTAATTTGTCCGAATTCAAAACCGTTGATGGTAGATAGATGAAAGACGTACAGATAGTGCTTGACAAACAAATGAATATTACCACATATGGATAGAACTAACGAAGCATAACACATCAAAAACTGCATGCCTCATTCCGAGTTAGAACGCTATAGTCCATTTTAGTTTGTAACGCTCGTAATAATTTATGACGCAGCAATTTTGTTTATTTCACCAATGTGATTTTTCAACCATTGCAAAACATCACAAGATTCAAACTGTGTGTTTTATAATCACATGTACGCTAAATGGTATGTACTTTACTTAGGATAAGTGATCTATACAAAACTGTTAGTGGTTATGTAACTGAGATAAAATGTATACAATTATGTTGGTGTGCTCACTCTTGTTTGCTAGAACCGATAGGTAGCCTGGACCAAAAGAGCTCTTAGGGACTAAGCGTCAATATCGAACGCGATTGAAGGTTAACGACAGTTTCGGCCAATGCCTTTCTTTAGGAACTAGAAGAGCAAAACAATGGCAGTTTCATCATCAAAAATATACATGAGCACAGCTCATGGTTTTTACTGCCAGTTCTAAATTACTTCCCTTATAAGATAAGTTGGTTTGTTGAGATTCATCCCATTGATCAAAAACGTAGTACAGAATATATGAGCACTTTCCACTCAGATGAATAAAACAAGTCCATTCAATTGTTTTGTACGTTATGGTGCCTGTTAAATTTCGGAGAGCAGTTGACCATGAAGAATTTGATCAACTATTTATGCCTACATGAAAAAATCACTGTTCAAGCTAGGTCAAACATTCACATGTGTACTGACCTTGGACCGGCAGTGCAACCACAGTTACTTACCGGTCAACCGTTGCTTTTTGGAACTTATGTAAATTGCTATGCCATCGTTATGTTTTTTAACAAATCAATAGAGCATACCGGGAGTGCTGATAGATCAGACACGAGTTATCGATTATGCAAATCTACTCATTCGTTACAAACGTATGTTTTGGGTGGCGTCTCAAGGATTTTGTGTTGAAGCTCATGCTTTCTGAAGAAAATCGACATGGTTTCGGAACAACTTTGATTATGTATGCAGGCGATAGCCGCGGTTTTTACTTACGAATTGTATAGTTCTTTTATTAACAAGATAGCTTATTCGATAATAAACTATCAATAACACATTGGTCAATCGCAGACTACTCACCATTTTGTCAGTCCACAGCAGTCATTCACTTCTAGCCATGTAAATTAGTTTCCAGTAACAGATTGTTCACGTCGCCAACGATGACGTACAGTATGCTGTTCGCTCGATACATCTCGATATAAAAACAATTCCAAAATTTCCTTTTTATCATGGTATGTCTCTAAGTGTCTTTTACTTCAGAAA
The DNA here is from genome assembly GCA_014338405.1 of Paragonimus skrjabini miyazakii. Classification (NCBI taxonomy): domain Eukaryota; kingdom Metazoa; phylum Platyhelminthes; class Trematoda; order Plagiorchiida; family Troglotrematidae; genus Paragonimus; species Paragonimus skrjabini miyazakii. The sequence continues at coordinate 92,436 of JTDE01000442.1, read as the reverse complement.
AAGACATTGAAGCCTGTTGTTTGTTAAATCGTTACTCTCGTTTCAACTTCGGCCACGTGAAATTAAAAAGCAGTAAATTTGGTCACAATGACCACAACATCTCATTTTCCTCCGATAATTTGCTGTCATATTCAGCGAACTGACTGCAGGTTTATTCTAGTACCCAAACAAGTCACTTGCTCCGTAAGCTGTATAAAGATCGAAGACAGCTAGTACGGTGTAAAAACTTTTATTACTGACGCACAGAAACGTCAAAATACTGTACTCATTAACGTTCTACATGATTACATGTTGGGCAATACATGTGAAAAACCGTTTGCTATCAGTCATAAAACGTTTTAAACGGTCAGGAGTTAGTTGGGTGAGGTTGAATTCATAGAATCATCCCTGTGTTTTCAACGTCGCACAGTATTTGGACTGTTTCTGTATTTTTGCACGAGCCCGATGTGTGCTTTGAGTATGGAGTGCCACTTTGTGTATGTAACTATTTACACGCCATTTCGGCCTAAGATAACTGATTGTCGAGTTGACTGACAGAGCATATGTTGCCTAACGAGGAGCTACACGGTATCTACCATCGAGTGTATTCAAATGAAACGGTTAAGCGAGTGATTGATTATATGACATAACGGATGACAATTTTAAATATTCATAGATTCAACTGAATGAGATAAAACGCCAATGGGGCGTTTGTTAAAAGGAGCCTTGGTTTATAAGGATGTTTTCATTCATTTATGCAGAAAAGGGTTTTATGGATTCAGCGTTTGAAATCATAAGTCACTGACACTGGTGAGATAGCATCACATGATTGGACAAATTTTGTGCCGGCTGATGGATTGCTCCCAAGAACAACCGTACCAACCACACACTGCAAATGACGGGCATGTGACTTGCATTAAGCTATTATTTGGAACACACCCTGATAGCAAGACAATTGTCATTCAGCTATTTTGTAACATACAAGCCGGCCATCTTTACTGGGATTGTCCGTCCCACTTACGGACCAACTTTGGAGCGACGTGGAGACACCGGGGGACAGCGTTCTTCTAAAGTAGGGGTTCCGCTGCGTATTGCGTAATAAATCTTTGGATACAATCTCTGTCTACTCTTCTGGTTGCATGCTACAATCTTCCACATGTACGGGGCAAGTGGCAAGCTAACTTAGCCCAACGTCAACTGGAAAGAGGACAGCGACCAAGTGAGTACAACTGTTAACTATGACCAAAGAGAGCGTCAAACAAATGGACTAAATATTTGGAATCCCTCTATTAGAACCCATACATGCCGAGTGCTTTTACATTAACGACAAAAATTCACGTCTAATCTCTCTCAAAGAAGCACTGCAGCAATATGTCAGCTGCATCAGTTCTTGTCAGAATAAGTTACTGTTCGGAATTCACGGGGAGTTTGACTTCGAACTATAGACTTTTGAGCTGAATGTACTGACCATAAAACTAATATTCTTCCGGTTATGATAGAACGTGCACTTTGGTCGCTTTTAGCAGCGCTCTAATTCAAGTTTAATGGTTTCACCCAAAAATACCAGACAAGAAATTATACATGAGCTTGGTAACAGCTACCAGATGTAAATGATATTCAAATATCATTACATCTGGAAGATTTAGATTCATGAAGGCATTTATGTTTGTATTTCATTTCTGTCCATTTGAACACATTGAGAGAAGTATAAACTGGGAATGAAAAATACTGTTACTGTAGACAGTGAATGAACGGACAACTTTTATCAGATGGCTGTGTCGGGTGTCATCATAATCTTGATTAGAACCATGACGTTAACGATGTTCCCATGGTTGGCTGGTCAATTTCTAAACTGTTTTAATGTACAGAAAGCTAAGTGGCCTTTGAATGAATGTACTCGTATAATTCGGACATTCTTTGGTTTTTGCTTGACGAAGTAATCTGCCTGTTGGTTGTACAAACGACAGCCAAACCTCTTTACGTTCATTTCTGTTAATAATCATGCTACTAGCAAATAAAAGTAGCACGTTTCAATTGAATTTTAGGTATCGTATGTTTGTGTGGAAATAAATACACTTTCAAATTAAATAGTGCCAGTCTTTTCACTCCCAAGTATCACAAACATTACTCGCTCGCTTCCCTCCTGGTTGAATTGAACCGACAGAGATAACCATCCATATGTTCTAACCAATATCCCCCGTGTCACAAACGCACACTTTAATTTTATGGATCATTGTCCAGTTATCGCTCCTCTTGAAGCGTTCAAATGCGGACGAGAATAGAATTTGAGCATTGGTTAGAAAATAATTGCGGAAAGAAGGTTGCGTAGACTATAAATCAGTTATCCAGCTTACAACTTGTTAAATACTTTAGGTATATTGTGTTCAGAAAACTAATTGAGTGTAACTCGATTTTTAAAGATCCTAATTTGTGCAACCGTGTTCTTAACGCTCAATATATCTCACTCCGATCTCACTAGACATCCAACACGAGTGCATCTCTGACAAATGCCAGAGAAGTGACTAGCGGACGCGAGCAACTTCTTGAGTCAGAACTAAATTCTGCTCGCCAAGAATTAGCCCAGTTACGAAGGGCTATGAGCATGGTCGAAGAAAGACGACGACACGAAACAACTCACGAATATCATCGATCACCTCTCTCCCCGGTTCATTTGCCAACAGTCAGATCGTCTTCCGTTCCGCATCCCTACTATCAACATCATACTCAACAACAACCCTCATACCATCAAAAACAGCAACAACATTTTGTGTCAACTCCGTCGAACTCATATCATGCACAATATCACGGATCTAGGTCCACGTGAGTGTCTCGTTGATTTCTCTATCCTCTGCGGTTTTCTGTATGAAAATGTGCCTGAAGTTTTTCCATTGGCTATAGCTTTCATTGTGGAATGAGAGTTTTTCTTTCTGATCAGGACAAATTGAGTTTTTTCTAGGGGTTCGACTGACACGCCGTGCACACAGACAACCACACGGGCTACATGTGCCTCTGTGTGGATACGTGTTAAATGAAACGTAACACTGAAATTCTTGTATCAGCTGCGTCTGGCATGTTTATGGCTATGGATGTCATGTTTAGAATTGTGCATTCCAATGACAACATCGTTAGTTTGGATTGACTTAAATTTTGAATACTTCAAGCGTTATGGAAAATTTCTGATAGCTAATGAGTGACAGATACAAGTGAATATGACGTGGGTCAGAATTTGATAGCCACAAACAACTGTTGCTATTCTCATTATTCATTTGGTTAATCAATGATGAAACTATACTTTTCCTTAAGAGTATCATTGACTTTAACAGACTAGTTATGGAACATTTAAAGATGAAAACTGGATCATTGAGGTTTATGGCATATATACATTTGTTGAATGGTAACGATCACGATTTGTGAATTTTGACTAGTAGGTATATAATAGTTTTGCCAGCATACCATTGATATCAGGTGTGGCTACTCTTTTGCGCTACTACAAACATTTCAAACATTCGATTTAACCAAAATTCAGTAAATCTGTAACCATCAGTTTCTGTGTAATTTTATGGTTAATTGAAGTATACATCAGTTATTGAATGTCTACCTAAAAATATGCTGAACAGTGAGCGATAGATTGTCTACCTACAGCGCAAGCCTCGATCACTTATATGCATAGGCCTGATTGCTCACCAGTCGGCATTTATGACTTAAGTTTGTTTGTATGATTCAATGTATTGGACACCAAGTTGTTGGCGGCAGTGTTTTAAACAGGTAGCTGATCACTCGATGGGTGTACACGCTTAATTTAAGTGGAAGTCACATTTTTACAACGAAGTCTTCCTATGGTGTCTATAGGGAATCAGACACATCTACTCAGGACTCTGTCAGGATTAAAGAACGCACGGACTTCTGTGAATCCAGTATGAACATTTGCTTTCTGAATTTACCAGGATAAGCTGGTACTCGGAGAATGTTTTCTGACCAGTGCTGGCGAATGCAATACCCCGATTCAGTACTGTACTGTACTGAGATCTTTTGCAGTAAGCCAAGTTAGGGTCTAGTTGTTTTCACTACATGCGATGAGATGACATTGCGCATGGCAAAGTGAGTGACAGATACTTGCAGTCATCTCCGTCACAAAAGAAGTCATTTGTAGGCAATTAGGTTTATCAGGTTTTCGAAGTCGGATTATTAAATAATCAAACGGTGGACTTACGATAACAAATTTCGGTGAATGTTACTTTCCACTTCTGTTGTACATAACCGCTTTTCTATTCAATTAATATCCTTTGACACAATTGAATAGTAAACGGTTAGATATATGTCTTACCAACGGGAAGCTTTTAATAGTTTCAGTTTTCGATAAATTGTACTAAGAGTTGTTTTAATAATTTCCCATCCTAAGAGCTTAACAGTTAATACTCTTATAATGATAATGTCCATTTCGTCGATGCGTTGCAGTCACTTGAAAAAGATCATACCTTAAGTATGGTGCGTGATGTTCAGCTGTCTGGTCTAACAAGAATGATACCATTGAAGGGCTCCATTGAGATGATAACTCAAAGTTGTCATGTGGATGACGGTTGGTTGCCATATTTCCTCTGCAGCCACATAATTAAGTAGTGCATACAGGTAAGCATGTCCTTTTGGACAAATCACAATGAAATGGTTGCATGAAAAACCTTCAATAATGTTAGATGATTCTTCAGTGTGATGCCCATCGATATGTTTTAACTTTCAATCCATGCAAACTTGATCCTGTTCATCACGAAAACAGACATTATGAGACCGAAGACGTGTTATGTCCATCTGTTACAATCAACAGCAGATAGATTATCTGTTGCGGATGACTACGGTAGAGAATTTAGAATCATCCACCAAGTTATTTTAATCCTCATCATCAAAAACTATAACTGGACTCTCGTAACTGTCTGTAAGTAAGGAGTAGACTAAGACAGATCTAAATCGAAGCAAAATATCCTTATATATCTCGTCGGTACATCTGCTTAAAAAATCACATAGCACAGAAGTGAAGCGCTACTGATAATTTAGTTACTGAATGCCTACTAGTAGGTCTACATTTGTAACATCTTTGTCAGCGTCCGGACTGTACGAACTGATCGAAGTCCGAGTTTACATGGCGCTCGAGTTGTATAGTAAGTAACTAGAACCGTGTAGATCACTGGCGCTGGCACAGGCGAGGGCACGTGACTGCACCTAACGATCGTCAGTATTGTTCACCTTGAACAAAGTTCAGCCAGTCACTCACGCCAACAGCTGTGTGACTTAAAACATGATCACTTATCAGTGGAACACTTACTTAGCCTATCTTGGCATGGTGTTAAAACGTTTTGGCAGATCTTCAGTCTTCTCGAATGAACTCATCATTTCAGACAGGGAAGCAGTCAGTCTGGAAGTGTTAACTCTGATGACTGTAGAGTTTGGGCCAATCTCTAGATATGCAGTATGGGTATGCTGTACATTATTATTCTTTCAGTGTGGGAAAAACTCACCGAGATCATCGCAAAATTCACTCGATGCATTTTTTGTGTTTGTTCTGTAACAAATATTACAGTCTGACTCTGATTGAACACAGTTACCAAAGTTCAATTGATATGTCAACCAAGTGATATATATCTCTTCTAGAGTCTCATGAAAATTGTTCCTTGAATATGTCACACAAACATGCAGTTGAGTCATAATCTATGTTAACAAGATGACACCGATGTGCTGTACTGATAGCTACATGAAGCACTTTTCAATAATGTCTATGTTCACAGGGATTCAATGGGGTGAAGATAAGTATTGAATATTACTGATATTAAAAAGACGTTAATTACCTTGCAAGAATGAATGTGCATTCGAAAAGCTACAAGGAACAATAATTTATGCCCCCGATTCGTTATTCTCTTAAGTCGCCTACGGTACTCAGATATTAAACATATACTTTTGCTTTTAGGATACAAGAAAACCTCAATTCCATTGACATCAAAAAGTTTGCTTATAGGCGAGAACTAAGTACACAGTGCATGCAATTCAGAATAGGCAATGACTATTTCATAATAATTGTAATACGAATGAAAGACGTAATCATGGATTAAATAATCGGATCAATGAAAACAGCTTTCCATTTTAGGGTAAAACGTGATGTCGAGATATCAACGGTAGTCAAACCGCATTAAAATAGTCAGAATTGAATTTACTAGTAAATATCACCCGTCTGTGTTAGCTTGTTATCCATGCAAAAGAAAGCTCGTCAGCACAGATAATGAATACAGTGGTACAACCCGAATAATGTAAAATACACTATCCGACAGTCTCCAGTATTACATCTTTCAATGCCAAGTCACTAGTTTGTGCATTTTGTCCCACAGTATGGAGTAAGCTGCCCTAATAGCCTATCAACGACTACATTGAATGTATGTCAAAAGGATTTGTGCAACCACTGTCAGAATTCAATTTCAATTTCATTGATGCCGACAAAAGAAACATTTTCACCGCGTTTTTAGTATGCCATACTGATCTGATTACATTTGTTTCTACTAGATGAAATATATCAACAATATTCTGTAGATCGTTTGTTGTATTCTCTTCAGTTCGAGTTCGGAGCACCAGATAGATGTACGTAGCTGTATGTGAATTTGTGCATAATTCGTTACGAAGGAAACCAGTTATGCGAAAAGGTACATATACCAAATAACAATGACCTCAATCAAGTTCCGTGGAACATTGTCGTTTAAAATGTCAGAACAATATATTGTTAAATTCTGATTTATACTGTTATCAGAATGATTTAACAAACTTCCCACTTACGTTCAGAATAAACTTCCTTCAGTTAATGCCTGACCGCCACAGTTTGTAGACTGTGTGTGTTCGAATGTTTGTGATGCTAACAGATCAACAGTCTTTAACTAACATAGACCTAAAATCAACTACACATTGTTCTAACTAGGTGAGTATTCACATCACATGTAACTTACGAAAATACTGATTAGGTTGGCTGAACTTTGTGTTCCATGAGTAGTATTGAAAGAAACTAACCAAAAGTTTTCCCTAAATGTATGCGCAGAAAACAAAATAAAATGAGGATTAGACTAGTATACAGTAATCTTGAAATACTTTCATCTTTTCAACGCATCAAACAAAAAGAATGCACGACAAGCTACTGTCTAACGAGAAAATAGTGTTGACAAGTCTATTTATTTGGAAAATTTTGTACACCTACCACTCACTCGAACTTTGGTTTGGACGTTAAGATATTGAACTGGGGGAATATGCATGCTAAACTGTTTAATATTCAAGATAGAAATCATAGAAAACATCCGTGAAGCAGTGAATGCGAGATAACTTTATAAAGCGTCTTCTAACGAGTAACAAGATGCGAAAGCTTACAAAATGGGGAAAAGGGAAGAACACTCCTATTTTAATGAAGATAAGTGGACTCATCGTCCAGCTCGAAACCAATAAAAATGACAGTGTATTTTGCCAATTACGTGCTTTAAACACCAAGTATGTATACTTATGTGTACTTATGAATACTTAGAAAACACAAAAGATGTGAAAGACAATGAAAGTTATGAAATACAAAATGCTGAATAAATACTGCACTTAGCATGCCGGTAATGGCAGATGACAACATGGTTAGCAAAGTTAAAGCTTTGTCGTTCACTTCCAACGTGGGGCTCTTTGTAATGTTGAGCGGTGTCTAATTTACACTAAAGGGTGGAAATACAGTAGAAAACAACTGCTATTCTGGTTGACTCGTATCCTCATGTCATGTGACCAGGTGTTTATCTTGGTGCTTGATGATGATAGCTGACAGTTCATCTACTTAGTCGCTTCACGTAAAGAAGAGGCTCACTATACGTACTTTCCATAATTATAAAACCTCAGGACAACGAGTAACAACTGGCTTGGTTTTTCTATTACTGGCTAATGGTCCAATTTCATCTTCCTGATTGGTTGGTGTCACTCGACCCAGGCGGTATTTACTTCGATCGGAATTTGCTAGCGATAACTAGGATGATTATGTTGCTGTTACTAATGCTGCCCACGTGTCTGTGGAACTGGCGAACAATTGTGAGGCGACGGTTTGAAACAGTGAGAGTGACACTGAGTGCGCGCATGACTGTGTTTGTATGTGTGTGGGTGGGTACGTGCGTCGTGCGTGCAATCTTTTGTGCGTAAGTGGTTACAGACGGGTGTTTGGCTGTGTCTGATC
>JTDE01000442.1:70612-84142 GCA_014338405.1 Paragonimus skrjabini miyazakii | reverse complement strand
GCCATCTCGCTCAGTCAGTGTTTGGAGAGTTGAGCACGTCAATGCTCAGGTTCACAAATTGTTCGCATTAGCGCCAAATTGACCACTCAGTGTGCAACCGGTCACAGGCCTTCTCTCAGTCCCACGGGATCTTTACTGGTTCTTTCTCCATTTTCCAGAAGTTCCACATTCCAACGGGGCTCACCTCGCCAGGACGGAATATGTAAGTTATCCGAGAGTTCTTTCGTAAAATACACTTCAGCTAAAATTTTCGGAATCTTTAATTAAATAACACTTATTTGCAATAGACTACTTCAGAAATCCTGATGATGATGGTGCTGTTCGTAACTCGGGTTGATTGGTTTAATATTGGTATGTTCGCCCAGCTTGGTAGGATCGGTGAACATACAAATAACGTAATTTGGAAATGCTTTACATTAGCTCTTTGAACTGACACATGTCATATATTTATCTGCGAAGTCCATAAAATCTCTGATTCAATCGGAGGCATCAGTTTAATCTATTTGACGAAGATATTTTGAGCTTGAAAAAAACTGAAGCATACAAAGCGCTTCAGCGAAATTACGCATCAAAACAGTGAGTGGACTAAAACCAGTTGCAGTGATTCTACAGTGTTAAAAGTCCTGGTAATTTGCAAGATGTTTCCTCTTCACTCTGATAAAAACTGATGTCTGGTCGTTTAATTGCAATATACGAATTATATGGATTTTTTGAAGTAAGCATTTCTTGCTAACCGTTTCATTCCGCCAGTTCAGGAAAAGAGGACGAAGTTTGAATTTATTCTCTAGATTGTCATATCGGAAAACCAATTATTACGACCAAAATAATCGTTTTCATTGTGTGAGACTCTTGTGTTTCAAAAGAGAAAACACAAATAAATTATTTCCTTGAACTGTTGGTTTGTTTGCATTCTGTCAGTATGGACAAACTAGTTTCACTCAGGATAACTAGCATGCATTAACTGCAGACTTTACCGTGTGAAGTGATAAGTATGTTTTTAGATTAATCTCATCCCTAAACAAATATCCCACAACTCAGCAGATACTGGTTTTCTGATCAAGCTTCAATGTTTGTAAGTTTTGTGAACAAACAAATAAGAACCTCGTTTCACAACATGAAAGTTTTTTTTGTTCAAATTTTGTTTGAATGAGTTATAACTTTTGGGTTCAAACAAAAATGAAACCTGATCTGAAATGTATTAGAATCGCTCAGACTTTACCACATAATCGAATTAAAACCGTATTGAATACACTGTCTTCTATATTAGTGTAATCGTGATTCACCTTACCTACACGGTTATCCGGAACTCATTTTGGACAGCCATGAATCATTCATAGTTCGGTCTGCGATGGCAACAGCCTTAGTTAATGAACACTCCAACAGTCACTGTAATTAGGTGAATCAATATCAGTGACATGTTATCTGAAATTCAAAAGGGGAATCGTATAATTACAACGTAGTATCATTAATACACGGCTTATCAAACTTTCACAAAAGACAATTTCCAATAAACAAAAAGTCCAACATTACTGTAATTACACAAGCCACTGAATTGTTTAGTTGCCAGCAATTATTTACAACGCCTAAAATAACAAATTTCCTTTATTATATCCTTCATGCTTAGTCGGATGGAAAAATTACCATGTTTAGGTTTTAATTCACTTTCCATTTTGTGAATTCTTCGACGAATCAAGCTGATTAGAATCTAGAGTTATCTACTCTACAGATTCTGGAAAATCCGAATCTGATGAATTCGATTTCGCAAATGTACAATGAGTCTGTACAAATAGAACAACATGAGATAATTGATCAAGAATTTAATGTGCCTACTTTCGAACGTAGTATCAGACAATGACCATCAAGCAAAATATGAGAATAGCTAAATCATTCACCAAGAATACTTTACCGTTTACTCTCCCGTATCTCAACTCATTGGTATACATTGCGACGTTACAAACGTATTCCTTAAACACTAAAAACATAAATCCTGTTCCTCTCCAGAAGTGCGGATCCCCCAAATAATTGGCTAAAGACATTACAGTAAATCACAAATAACCGGTATCCCTGTCATGAATATTATCGATTTTATGCTAAACTGTAAGTGAATTAGCAAGGTTCGATAAGCTTACTCGTTTAAACACATACTCTAAGGATGGACGGGAAAAGAGTTTGATTGATAGGTAGTTAATTGTTGTGTTACTTAAAGCTGATACATATACGCATCAAAATTTATATGTCGGTGAATTATTCATCCATACTGTCGACGCTATGCTGCAAAGAAGGTCTCTGACATTGTGGATACAGGCGCAGCTATATGCTCACAACTACGCACCACAGCATTAAGTACAGACTGCGCTTGAGACAATAATACGTGCTATTATGAAGTTAACTATGAAGCAAAAACTCACATGCTTTCCTGAGTTCACATATGTTCTCCACTCATATACATTGTCATATTGTTCTAGTTCATTCTGGGTAACAAACATATGGAGAGTATATGCCAAACCTTTCAAATCACAGGAAGTGAATGACTGTCAGAGGCCACTGCTTCGTCGAGCAGACCTTAAAGATATTTCAAAACCTTTGAGCACTCAACTATTTTGCAGGTTTACTTTCGGAGCATTGGTTAACCAACACGGTGTAAAAATCAATACATATTATAAGTTAGCAATTCAATGAAACGTGCTTTGCATATACTTGCCGAGATAACTGTATGCACACACATCTTGCGATTCGTATTATTTCGATCAGTGGTATCGGTTGATTCTAGTCGAGTGGATTGGTAATCACTTCCTCTTCATCCGCTACGGGTTCTTTGACCAATCGCTAGCGTCTTTGAGCGAAATGAATGTAGGCCCCCGTTAACTGTAATCGACCCAGGTGCGTGCCCCCTCATCTCCGCTTGTACATCCATTCACAGGCGCGCATCAACACGATTGGTCTCCGTTCACGTGACTGGAGTGTGCGTCGTGTACATGACTAAAATACACACACACACGACCCAGATGACTTCGTGACACACAAACGCTCAACCAAACCATTATCAATTTAGTTGTAAAAATGATTGACTTTAGTCACCTTTGTCGTTTGAAGCACGGTTGAGTAGAACGAAAAGAAGTATGTGCGCATGGATACACACACATACACCGGCTTACGCACGTCTACAAAGGGGGACAGACGGGATGCACATTTGACCTGGGACATTCCGACGGCGTTTCTCAATCCACTGTGATAGGATTTGTCACATGGGGCATCGTGACTCTCGAAAACCACCAACCTTGTGGAGTATTCTGTGTGACAACTACGCTGTGCAGGATTTTCACCGAGCGCGTCTCCCGGCCTGGTAATTGCTCGCCGAACCTTTTCAACTTTGCACTGCTCCAAGGAGATATGCTTAAAGAAGTACTGGAATCGCGTCAGAAACCGCGTGGAAGGACCTTGTTCCGATCAGCCAGTGAGTCATGTTAGGCTTTCGTGTAGTCCAGTCGTAGCTTTCACAGATTTGGGTTATTCGCATCATCTAGCTGCTTTCACTTTTACACTATACTATGCATTTTATTCTCATCAGATTTGTCTTTAACAAATTGTTTATCCACAAGCTTGGTGATTGTTCTAGATTATCAATCCATTTTATTGTCTGGCATACCCTACTAAGTAACGGAGTTTCATGAAAAGAAATACATGATATTGACCTTGAACCGTTCGGAGTAGTACCTGTGAACGTGATGGCTTAAAAATAACACTAACTGTGACAAATAACTCTGTACTTTGGGGGTAGGTAGCGGATGACAACTTTCTCACTCAGTGTGCCCTCGATATTTGTGTGTTCATCAGAAAAGATGTTTTTGAGTGCTCAAGCTAGATGAATTAGCGGTGTTCTGGATGAGATACTTGGCCTAACGATCAGTCATACAAGAATGACCTTCACAGGGTCTTATGTTTGAACCGAGGATTTGCTGATGAGAGAAAGACAACCAGATTTGGCGCAAGATCGAGAGGAGTATAACGCTGCTCGGAGATAGGGAAAGCTGTGAACATACAGCTTTATTAAACGCTGATTACCTCCAGTGATGTGTGCACGCCATGAAGACTGTGGCTAGACTAAACAGGGGTCAGCTTTCTTTTGATAAAAGAGACAAACGTAAGCGTTTTGCAAAAGCTCCTGCTGTAGATTCGAAATGTCACACACGGTGCTTGTTCTTTCTCATGTAATCAAATGTATGTCTTTCTCGTAGGACGGTAGAAAATCAGCAGATAGTTCTGCCAGTACCTGAGTGCGTCATCGTGAGAACAACAACAGTAGTAAAAACAAAATCACTTTTAAGCAGCATACATTACACCATTTAAAGAGAAATACCCTCCGAAAGGCGTACACACAAGTTGCAGGTGACGGTATTTCTTACTAACCAATGTGTGTAGGACAAAGTGAGTCAGTCAACACAAATTTACAAGAATCGTCAAAGCACACATGAGGCCATGACATCACCAAGTCCATTCTTTGTAGGTAGGTGGACCATGTACTTTGAAAAGTGGTGCTACCTAGTACGACTCCCCCTAGCGATTCATTGTATTGATTAGACAACCATCACAGACTGATTGATGGCCACACAACAGAGTAATAAGTATTGATAGCTACAAGTTGCTTCTACTGAATACTTTTAAGAAGCCAACAATAAACTAATTTTGGCTACACAAATTAGCACTTCAGTTCTTGAAACACCTTCCAAGACGGTCTCCTATCTTAGTTGTGGCACCTTCAATATAGCACCAAGAGGAATTACCTACACTTCTCAAAGAAACATGACCCATGTGTGATAGCTAAGTCTTAGCGAATTCGGTCGTTTTGTTTACAGCCAGAAAGATCATTTATGCCCAGACTCATTTACATGAACGGTTCTACCTCAAGGGATCAGCCCTATGGTCGGTGTGTAAACAAACTGGGTCGAAGTTCAATTAGACTGCCACTCTGTTTTGTCCTGGGGATGTCTGACTCTGGGCAACGCATAGTAACCTCTTCATCTATGGTTTTGGAGAGGGTTGTTCCATAAAATAGATATCTACTGTAACCAAAACTCAGACCTCTGAAACGTAGTTCTTTGAAGGACAGGTTTTTTCTGGAAGATTTCTTTCGGGGATGGGTAGGGCAGAGCTGTCTTTAGCACAGAAAACTACATATATTGTGGTAATTTTACACACAGAAATACATACGCTACTACTCAGTGTTTGCCCTTTTAATACCTTAAATACGCATATATATATATTGTTGTCTGTTCTACAGTCGTCTTTAATAAGCATCATAGAAATCGGCAGCTCAGGGTGAACCATGTATTCAGCCGTCTACCACCTCTTTCACTGTGTCCTATCAGGTCATAGAGAGTTCTTGTGTAGTAAAAGAGATACTGACGTTTCGCTTCACTTATTATTGATCTATCCTAAAGTGTCAGTTTCGCTTTTGTTTACTGAGGCTTGGATGGGACAATCACAAACTGTGGGCAGGTTTGTAGAAGTGCAAGCGAAAATCACTAGCCCAAGAGTGAACCCATTCCCGTTTATTAAGACACGGTCCTTAATAAGCGAAATTGTGACCGATTCTAAGATTTTTCGAAACAGATAGTAATGTAAACGTGAAATGCAGCGAAAAGCTCTGAAATGTTCCGATGACTATTTTTGTGGTATGACTGTGTACTACCAAGCGGTTGTTGATGTAGGAAGTAAACCACGAACAGTTTGCATAAACGTCTACTTATTCATTATTCGGCTCCTCAACTTGATGTGTGCGTATGTGTCGCATAATTTACACATAAAATAACGATCGCGATATGCATTAAAAAGCAAGACAAATTTCGGTCAGTTGTAATATGTTTAAGATTTTGTACAACTGAAGGTTGTTCTAAAGTTGCCCGAGATTTTCTTGGGGTGGAATAAAACTTTATGTAGTAATTTATTTATAGTTTTATGGCATGGTTAACGCCGATGATACAGTATTAACAATGACAATAATCCAGATATCTGTGATCTATTTCCTAGTCTTGCCAGTAGATATTTTTGATCAACTTTCTACAATCGTGACCAAAGTTTTAATCACGTGATGTTTTCAAAATTCTTTTGGTGGCAACCAGTCCAAACGAACTCAGACTATTGGTTTTAATTGGGCAATATTGTGATTTAACCTGAGTCATGGTTTCACAACTGCATCATCATCTTCAACAGAAAACAATCCGCTCGAGCATCTGTTTGGTAAACACTTGGTCATCAAGTCCATACAAGCATGAGCTTATACAGGAGGAGGAAGAAAGATTAAAAGCATGTTTTTTGTCTTTGTTTTACTTGACAAATATGAAGAAGGCAGTTGGGAAAAAAGAAAATGTAATGAGAACAAACGCTAGCTTGTGATATGTTAACATATTCGAGTAGTCTACTGAGGTACACATATATACAGACAGACGAAAACGTAAAACGGGAAGACATACAGACAAACTCACTGATTGGATAACTTATAGGTGTGTGTTAAAAAGGTGTTCTATAGAAAACTGTGACCCGGGAAAAGTTGTCGCATAATTGTCAGTCGAAGTGATTTTTGGGCGTATCAGCCTAACAAACTGTGAACACAGGGTTAGGCCTACCCCAGAGTAGACAAACCCTAAATGAGAAAAAAGTCTGCTAATATAGTATCTTACATCTTTTTAACTCAGAGGTACTATAAGCACTCATTTCAGGTCAGTGTGATGAAGATTACTGGTAGGTGACCAAATGCGAGCAGAATTTTGGATTAGGTGTCTTCCCGGTTGTAAGTAGTTTGTCAGCAACTGTGGTAACACTGCCAACTTTTCTGTACTAACATCATACTACTTCTTCAGTGATTTGCCTGTAAAGTTTTGCAGTCTAAGTCGTCTTTTTAGGTAATACTGAGTGTTAATTTCAATCTAAAAGAGGATATTGAATTTGTACGTAATGGATAGTATTCTAGTATAAATTCGTTTACAAATTTCTACTAACATTTGAAACACCATTTAACTTTGTTCACCTTGACTGTTTACTATGTGGGCAACTCTAAGTTGCTTGTCACTGATATTTCTAGATACGTTTCACCACCATCGAAATTGCGTGACTTTGCAATTAGCGACGCCAAGTGTTGGGTAGCTGGTAATAGCTATCTATTCAGTTAGTACTGTTATCATTGTTCCAGGGCCTTAAGTATGGTGTTCATTGACTAGATTGTTTCTAGGTATGATTTGTTTCTACTAAGAGTCAGCTGTCCTAACAAAAGATGAAATCGTCTGTTAAATGTTGACTAAATGTACTTAAAGAAAACCGGACGTTATTCATTCAGCTAATAGATTTTCGAAAAACATCTGACTTTTTTCACTTACACAGGCACGGTACTAATGTTCAGTATTCCCGTAAAGGAAAATCAATTTGTTTTTATTAAGCAGTTGCTGTAATAACGTTGAATTGATTATGAAAATTCAAAACATGGAATAGTGATATTTTACTTAATGTGCCGCCGTATATATATTGTTATCAGCAGACCCCTTGTACCTTCAACTAAATTAATATTCTCGCCCCCTCATATCTACTCTGTTTACTCAGGTTATTCTCAACGAAGTGCTTTTACAAAAACCGGTCATCATCCTGTACTACGGCGAACTGAATGGAATGGTGATTTCTCACCCATCAGAGGCATATTCCGAAGCGGTGATGGACAAACTTCTCAGCATACACTAGTGATCCCAGTGGATTGTACAAACTCGTCATCTTTTCACGTGATTAAACCTGCGGAAATCGAGAGGGTGCAAAATGGAGTTCACCAAGTGGAGCATAGTCCAGAACGTGGATCTGTACAACCACTACATCGAAAGCAGAACTGTCACGAGGCTCGATGCTCTTACTGTTTCGCACATATCAACAATTCTGTGCATAACTGTCAGTTAGATGTGGACAGTCCTTCATCCACAGACGTCGATGACCGGCATTCTAAATCTGTGCCGTTTATCATTCGAAGTAGGCGAGTGAGCGAATCGCTGGCAGCCGGTGAAAAGCATTCCATCCCCATCCACTTTCATCAGCTTGTATCATCAAAACAGACCAATAATCGTTCAGTGCGCAAAGTTTCCGACTCACTAGAAGTCCACAAAGGACAAGACATTTTTGTTCCAGTTCAAGCTGATAATAAACCATTGCCGAAACCGCGAAAACTTTCATTAAGGTTAACGCAAAACAGGTTCCGTAATCACACAGGTAACCAAGCGGATAACCCAGCTGTTTTGACACGTTTCATAAACCAGATATAATATTCTTTCAGTGGATGGCATACACGATCATATATCAACAGTGTGCAAAACGCACTGCATTGTCAATGGGGAATGTATGAATTGTCTATTACGGATGATAATCCATACTTACATTGAAACACGAGTTGTCCTTTGATTTAGTGAAAGTTTATCGCATTGGAATGGTTTGCCCTCCATGCTTAAAAAATTCATTTCAGCTGTTGTTCAACATGTGGGCCACACTATAACTTTGTCTGTAACAGACAAAATACCATAGCCTCGAGCGATAAATTTGTTCAACTTACCGTGGTCAGCTAGCACCGTTTTAGGTGTTGGTTTTCAATAAGCGAGAGCTTTTAAGGTCAGGGGATGAACATATTTCCAAAGTTCACATAAGACTGTTCTGATAAAGAAGGAAGTGCCGCTTAGAAGAGACAGCCTTGGTACACTTGAGATCGTTGCCACAGATCGATATCTGCCTAATAAGCACCTTCCGTCCGAATACTCCTCAAACTGTTAACACACCTAGTTACTGAATTAACTGCCATTTCAAAAAAAAGTATACCCTCGATAAATAAAATACAAATTACTCTACACTCAGCTGTTTCTTGTATCCATAAGTAATCAACCTAAAGTCCAACTTGTCACTTCAGCTACCGGTGACGAGAGTGCAGACACAAGTCACGCCTGCAGTTCCAGCAACAGCCCATCAGTGTCCGTTAACGGTGGTCAAATGTTTACATCCCCTAGTCGATCCAATGCTGGTTCCACATCTCTCAGAGGAGCTATCGAACGAAACGAACTTTTCACACAAATGGAACCACTGTTCCCCCAATTCGCGGAATTGCATCAAGGTCCTGAATCACATTTTGCCGAGATAGAACAAGTGACCCGATCCACGGTCTCCACTGTAGAATCGACTGAAAGTCAAGCTATCTCATGCAGAAGACGACATACATCAGCATCTGATCCTAATCAGAATGTGGCGGCCAATTCGTTGTTTCCCAGTGAAGACAAATCTTTCAGACCAGAAGTAATCAGAACACATCCGACTACCATTACAACTAAGCAAAATGCACCGTCGATTGAAGTCACTTTTGAAAAACCAGTTCGAGCGACCTCTGCTGCTAGCCTGCACAACAAACATGATTTCGGGTCCAGCAAAGTGACTGCTGATCAGCTGGAACAGTCCGTTCAGGTGGACCACCAAGGTGTTGAGAACGTGCAACTGATGAAGGCCTCTGGTCAAACTTCGGCCCAAATCGCCTATCTGCCACGTTCGGATGGCTCAGGTGATCGTCAATCAGGAGTTCGGTCACCTATACCGCGACCACAGAGTGCCACGCGATATCCTCCTGGTGGCACCTACGGTACCAACGGTACGATCGCTGTGTAAACGACGCGCCATTTGAACACGGGCAAGGCAGCCTCATCGTGTTTGAGTTAACCCTATCGGTGGGAAACGATCTAACCTTGAATCAGCGATTAACCATTTTGCACATTCCACAATTATTAGATAAATGCATTTGCTTTGCATGACACGTAATAGAAGATATGATAATACTTGAGCATATTGGTAGTAACTAACTAACCGCTTTGTTTCGCAACTCCTTACAACAAATATACACATCACACCGTATCAATATAACCTTCAACACAAGTTCTAAGTTTCGGACCGTAAGAAAAAGTTATTCGCTACAGGACTATCGTACTTGCGTTAATTTTGTCCCGTATATTAATTCCATCCAACTTTTATTTATTTAAGTTCGTTTTGTGAACTTCACACTGCTTCATCGTTTATCATTGGTGTTGGTGACTGTTTTGTTGTGCCAAGCCATTCTACTTGCCCATTCTCATTTCACATCCCTATTCAACCGCCTATCCACTTTTTTGTTCGGTGCTGTTCGGACCAGATGGAGGAGCTGTTGGTGGGGGATTTGGACTGTCTAAACGAGCCATGAGTCAGACAAACGTACATGGACCAGCTCGTACATGGAATCTGCGCTCACAACATCAGGGATCTGGTCAGTCAGTGTGCACGGAGAAACTCTGATTGCAGTTTTCATACCATCTCCTATATCAATGATTTGTGGCTTCGTGTATTTTTAGGAGATTAGACGATGTTACATGGCTGACATTTTGTGGTCTGATAAAAATTCACAATAGTATTGAAAACCTGAGATGATGAACTAACATCTACACTCCTGCAAAACGATTAAGTAGATTACTGAGATTCTCAACAGATTAACAGATCGTTATTGGATCGTTTACGATGATCGACCAGATACTGTCTACGAGATAAGATCACTAGGAAATGTATGGCTAATAGTCAAAGATAATGTGTAGCTTGATGACCTGACCCGAACTCGAGCTTTGT
Organism: Paragonimus skrjabini miyazakii; assembly: GCA_014338405.1. Taxonomy (NCBI): domain Eukaryota; kingdom Metazoa; phylum Platyhelminthes; class Trematoda; order Plagiorchiida; family Troglotrematidae; genus Paragonimus; species Paragonimus skrjabini miyazakii. Next base: position 73,495 of record JTDE01000442.1, on the reverse strand, counting down.
AACCTAACCAACATTTAACGTCGTTTTGTTACGCAAATAGCAACTGGGTTCTGAATGTCTGTATGGTGAAATTAAATAGTTTTTTTCGGTTAACCGTGGGGGATTCTCTTACGATACTACTGACTCTAACATAAACAATATCGTTTCTCTCCCGTTCCAACCAGGTGATTGTAACAATATCTCTCAGATACCTTTGTAAATGTCGAATAAGAAGTTCGAACTATCTGATCTATTTCATTACCATACAGAATCCGACTTGGCATTCAAACGAGTCACATCGGTGTCCAGTCCAATTGGAAGATCAACCTATTCTGCCCATCGTGAACGACTGAAACAAGAGCGTGAACAAGAATTGTTGTTACAACAGCAACGTCAACGTCAAATTGCTGCTTCGTCCACAGGGTTGAATGAAGCGCACCTACACCAACAAAGTCGAAGTCAGCAACAATATAGATCACTGTCAGCAGTTAACGTGAGTCATTTTGGAGTAGAGTTAGACATATGTGTGATTACTAATTTGATCCAACACAGTACTTAACACAAATCACTCACTTTTATAACAAATAATTTACAATGTCTGTTCACTCTTCCACGAGCCAACATTTACATAAAACCATCTGTATTTCAGCGAATCCAATCACATCTTTTTTCTCTTGCACTTTGTAACGATGATTAGCACAATATTTATTTACCTGGAAACTGCTTACTTAGCATTTTCGTTTGTTGTTTACCTTGCTTACTGAAAATGACCTCAGTATAAAAAAACTTCACCTACAAGAATACTGGTAAACTTAACTGCCTAATTAAGCCGAAAAACTTTGAAACCAGTCATGATGACATTATCTCTTTAAACTCAACAGATAACAAAAACCAAATAACACGTGACATTTTGTCTTATTCCTCCAAACTTGAACAAGGTTCATTGTCATATAGACTGAATATCACTTACTTGTGATCGCAGCTGTCGTATTCCCATACACTTTCCAGTCAGCCCCCTTCGAAAAACACTGGACTCGAGTTTCGCTCCCATTAGAGCTCGTCAGTAGTGCATATCCTTGCCACTACCGGGACTAGAACTCCGACCACGCTGTTCGTGAGGTAACGGTGTTTACCACTGCGCCATTGACCTCACACTAGGCACGACCGAATTATCATATGTGAACGCTCAACCACTTTCGCTTGTGAATAATGATCAGGTCGTCCGACCGTTAACTCCAATCGATGATCCCTTGACTAGGATTTCTGTGCAAGTCGAAATCACAGAAATCATCGACTTGTTGAGTGGTATTTTGATTACTGATGAGTAGTAAAGGATTTTGATTCTCATGTAGATTGTTGTGAATCTCCACCTAGCTTGTCAGTAAAATCCAGATAGTACAAATAATCCTTCACAGACTAATAGGCTATATGAAATTAATACTGAGGGAAAATTATCCATGTCTTTAAGCATAAATTCAATAGGATGCTCAGCTGTAACTTACTCTCCTAAAAGAAAATGGGCAAATTTGACCAAGTCTTCGCAGGTTGATGCAGGCCAGATGCGACCACTCAGAAAAAATCCGACTTTTCTCTAATGGGGGAGGGTTATCGCATGGTTATTCATTTGATGTCATATTGAATGTTTACAAGATGCGCTAGTACTACGCATATATGTATACACTTTTGGAAATATTGCTCTCAAAATCACTGAATCAATACGTTGTCTTTAAAGAGTAGTACGATGAGTGTGTGTGATTTGTCTACGGATATGCCCTGAAATTAGCTGAACTAGAAAGATCTATATATTTCTACAAAAATAATATCGGTTCAATAGTTTTCCAAGTAACCCGGTTCTAAGCACTTTCTTTATCTGTTGTGTGTCTTACATTTGACCAGATATTATTGCTAAGATGTTCACAAACGTCACTATAGCTTCAAAGATACTTGGTTCATATTTAAACGCCTTGTATATTTGACTGCTTTTCACACCATATGGGCATACGTCTTTGTAGGTGCATTCAAGGAGTTGATTTTCCCCCGATAGCGCCTAGGTCCCGAGACATTTTTTCATAACAACATTGTTTTTGCTAAAACAGCCGGGCGGCTTAATGTTCGATCATGTTGACAGAAGCAATTTCATTTGTTCCTTCTCAAATGATGACTATTTCAACTTTTATGGAGGAAATTTCCACGTCTACTCTGCAAGATATACGACACTCGAGCAGGTTCAACAAGAATAGTGAACGTGTGTTTGAAAGAAATTCACTTACGCCTATCAGAAAATGTAGGTTACTTTTAAACTGCGCCGAATCTTCACAACTGGTTAGTTATAAATCTTTCATCTGAAGCGTGACAACCAACAGGACAACGTAGTAGAATTCGTTGTTTCTGGCACACACAGAGATGACCAAAGAAGCTAAATTTGTAAGGGAGGCGCAATAAAGAAGATATATTCTAAACTTGATCATCTCAGTCACGAAAATATTGCGTTGTATCGGTTGTGTTCACATTCATGTGAAGCCCATAGACTGGAGGACCATGACATTGCTCATTTGCGCCCAAATCTGTATTAGACGGTCCCAGCAGAGAGGGGAAATCAGTGGTGGTCTAAACTTGGAAAGATCAGCAGCACCAGGAATACAGTGGAGAAGTATTAGAGGAAAATGAACGGATGAGAAACCCAATCACAGCCTTATGAGCACGCAACAAGCAGCAGCGGACTAGCAAATGCGAAAGGTCAAGCTTGCCTTCACTGTATTTCTATGGACGTGTTGTATGACGATGACTTGGTGTCCTAAGTGTGTGAAGCAAGTCTGCACTTGAATTCAGCTGTTCGCCTAGTCGTTTAGGCAAACTCAGATAGGCTGCTCTACATCGGACACTCTTGGACTCCAGCCTGGTAAG
>JTDE01000442.1:59207-70512 GCA_014338405.1 Paragonimus skrjabini miyazakii | reverse complement strand
TTTATCTGTTACGATAGCTTCTTAGGTCTACTCACAAGTGGTGGCACCTACTTTCTTGTCTCTGGCAAGACCTTCGATGCAACCAGAATGAAAGCAATACACTAGTTTGTATTTGGTCGTGTTGAGCGAGAATCCCATTTTCCACAGCACAATGCTGTAAAACATTGAGATCAATCCAGAGAGTCCCAATCTTTGTCACACTGTCTATTAAGCATAAAGGTATGATATTAATAGCGTGTAGTATTAGTAAAAAGTTGATAAACTGTACAGTTCTGAGCATGAATAATGCATGGATAACTCACAGGTGATCCAGAACATCTGGCAGTGGATCACATTGTTGTCCACCTACGTCAAATGCGAAAAAATTCTTACAATGCATGTTCTTCAGTGAACACGTACATACTTTTGACTTCAAAGGTAGCGCGTCTGCCTACATCCAAAATGTGCTCAGATAGACACACTAGTAACATATTTGTTCCTGTTCAGTTTTTCCAAGTATTGTCGCTCTAAAAGAGATCGAAACCCGGAGCCTTCGTGTTATGCGTCAAACATTTAATCAACGTAGACCACTAGTCACACAGGTAACATTTGTGGATTGGCGCGTATCAGAAAATAGGCTGAAGCGTATCTACTCACATCAGCGGGGCGTTGATGTGTCATGCCTTATCTGAAACGATGACCACCGGCTCACTGATCTAACAGTTGAGTCCACTGGTTCGAATCCCTCTCACATTATCTCTACCTGATAAATCAGTTAACGGAGAAATATGTTATGCAATAGAATACCTGTGTGTATGCTTACATCATGAAATAACTGCATCACAGCAATGTCGAACCCCTGTGGTGCAAACCAACATAGGTTTAAGTGAAGCATGTCTACCCTAACTAATAAGGAACTAGAATATCACAAATAGATTAACTGTCTTCTTTATCTTGTAATTGTGTAATAAAGTGGGATTGACTATATAATGAAAATTAGCGAACAGATTTTCATCAAGATCTAGGTTTCAAGATAAAACTTAATTTATCAACCAGTGGTTAAAACACTCAGCTATCGGTCAAAGCTAACAAAAATTTCAAACCCCTCAACAGTTGAATCAAGCATAATTAAACGGGGACGAATTGCACCATGACGCCATCTGGCATGTTGGACTTAATGAGTTGCCGACCTGTGATTCAATATCTTACAGTCTCAGGCAGATTGACGAAATATTTACAGGTTTTCCAGCCGTTATCTATCTTAGGAGTTTAGTTCTACATTATAGAGGACAAGCTGTAAGCGAATATTTTCGAACTTCAGTTGCTACATACTTTCTATTTCTCGTAAGCACTAACCTGACAGCGATTTAGTGTAATATATTTGTTAGCCGTGTAGGTTTCCAGAATGAACACTTAGGATTTCGAAGTAGATTCATTGTACTCAGAATCCTTTGTTCTGTCTACAGTAACCGTGTAAAACCACGAGAACCATGAAACTTTTATCAGACTTTAAGAAATAATAGGAACTGCATTTATTTTGAAGCAAACGCCTGAAAGTTGATCGATCAGTTTTTGTGACTTCATGTCTTCTTATCGTAAGCACGACCGGTTAGAAATGGTTGTTTTTGGACTTGGGATGACTCCATCATATCATTTTTTTGAATTTCCATATGACTGATTAACTAGTACTGGTTACCGACATGCTCATGTAATCGTGATCGCTGGTGCCTCTTCAAAATCCTCCCTTCGTATTAGTTCACAGAATCTGTCTAATTTACGATTATTTGGCGGGGATCCCCAAAAAATTCTCATCCGCGTTTGGTGGTGACCTGTTCACAGACTTCTGTAATATCCGTGGTGAATATGTATCCAGGTTGATCGTTATCGACGGAGATTACCAAAAATTGATCGCGTCACCTAATGTGTAATACTTGGTCATTGATTCGTGTAACCACTTTTCGCCCAGCTTGAATGACGTGAGGTTTTCTGCAGTCATTGCATTTGATTTTGTACACTAAGTTTTCACGTCGGTTGATATGAGTTGTTCGTTTTGCCTTGATAGTATTCTTCGTATGAAGGTGGCCGGTTTGTGCTCCATTGTGATGCCGTTTAGTTGTGGTAATCGCACAGTCATTTTTGGTGTGTTTTCGATGTGTAGTAAGACAATCAGTTTTGGTGATTGTTTCGCAAGATTTCGGCTTCTCCAACTTTATTATAGACAGCAACTGATGAAAATTTGTGGGTATTCATTGCAAATGACCACCCAAGAGAGATATGTATATTCTTCCTTCTACGTATGGAGTACTGTAAGGTATCCCTACTTTTCCAGACCAAGTTCGGATGCATCTCATTTTTTGGCAACTAAACTGGTAGCTGTGAAATCTGAAGAGTTGTTTTGTATTTGTTCGTTACCGTAAAATTGAAATTTTTTGTCTTCATTGATTACAACGTCCAACATGGGAAGCACATTGTCGCTTACAAACTTCATGTGGAATTTGACATAGACGAAAAGATTGTTGACTAGATTTTGTGTGTTTTTACATCAGAACTCGTAAGTGTTACAAATGTTTCTTCCATATACATTATCCGTACTTCTGGTTTACTAATCGACAGTGTAGTTTTCTGCATCCTGCTAAGCAAACGTCTCACTATGGGAACGAAATAAAAGAAATCCTACTGGGTTTCTTTTTGGTGGTTCATAAGTTTGACCACTGAACCTTAAGTATACAAACGAATAGTTACTTGAGGTTGCATATATTCTCCAATTTCGATGGTCCAGTTGATCGGAGCTTCACTTTCAATAGTTCTTACAATCATTGTTTAATCAGATTAAGGTTGATAGATACAAAATGCGCCATAACAACGGATAAAATCATGGCTCTGTCTTATCTCAAGTTGACATCATACAGTTTGTCCAGGAATAGTCGGAAATTGTTCGAGAATTGCTCTAACCCTACCGGAGGTGTTCTAATCGTAGCCGTAAATCTGTAAGTAGATAATATGCTGAAGTTCCAGACGGGATCTTGTTGGTCAAACAATCACCCTTGGTATGCGATAGAAATCAGTAGTGTTTGTATCGTCTGCTTGCATTTTCCAGTACGTTCTTTTATTTTCTCATACTAAGCCTCTAGCTCTTTTATTGCATTGTTGGTTTTATTCTTCAGTTATGTAGAATGAGTGGCATCTATCTGGTTACTAGTAGTTGTGACAGTGTGTGTGTGTGTGTTGTATTTCTCGGTGTGATCAGTTTTCAATGTGAACACAATGCTGTTGTATCTTGAGTTAAAGAACTGTAGAAATTGGTTGCAAACAATCCGTTTCCTCAAATGGTTAGAAGCACAGGTTATGAATGATTTCATCTGCTCTCCAAGAATTTAGTGGTGATATAATCGCAATCATGAAATGGACCGCTTGCCATTAATTCCTACAGTTCCTTAACTCAAAATGTAAAAGCATTGTGTTCATGTTGTAAACGGAAACCGAAGAGCGTTTACTTAATTTTCCAGATTGCCTTATTGAAGTTAATGATAAGCTGAAAGTTTGCTTACCGTAAACTAAACCTCGTCTGGTTTTTATTTCACCGTGAGTTCGGCTCATCAACACGGTATGTGATCCGAACACTTATCAACAGAGTTAATGAAATTTGCACCAGTGGACTGTCGAAACGATACAGAATTCTCACGTCAAAGAAGTGTTAGCCGTCATCCAATATCCGACAGTCTTTATTGAAAATATGGCTGAATAATATCGACCAAGAAAGAAGCTAGAGAGATCGAGTTCTTCCAGTTCGCTCTGCAAATACCGTATCGTAAATGAACACCTGAAAAAATTCGTCCCGTTTTGTCTGGTGACTTCATCTGAACCGCATTTCGGTTAGATATCTCATAATTATTGATGATGCACCTTAAAAATTCAATCTCGAGTGGCAAACAGATAAGCTAAATTTACGAAATCAAATGCGGTGATTGCGGCACCGTTTGCACTGCAGTAACATGCAGGTAGTTGATAGTACGTATTGCTTAACGAAAAACTGCACACACATTTTCCTCCAAAAGATGTATATCAACTTGAGAAGTTTGAGAAGTATTCGGCCATTTCACCGTACACATTGCCATATAATCACAGAATATATTTTGATAAATCTCGCGGTCATAATAAACCCCTGTCTGCATTGTGGAAAGGATTGACAAAATAACATCAGGATCAGATGCTGCTTATTCACGTCAATGTCATTCACACTTAACGGATTCAGCCAATCCCTTCAATCACAGCACATGGTAACCCAACCACGGCAGACTGTGTAATCCGTACTCCTTTGTAAATGTGATTTCGACTACAATACTCTTGAGGAAGGCCATACGAGGTGGCTTAAACGTTGAGTATTAAAGGTTTTCCGTAACGTTGTGTTATTCTCAGTCCATTAATCGAAAAACATGTTTGACTTCACTGGTATCAAATTTGGTGCTTATATTTTACATGTGAGAGGTAGGTTAGTTGTTTTTCATCAAGGTTTGGTGGAGAAGCATTTTGACTCAACAATTCATGAGGAAAGAAGAAATGTTGTTCTTTTCGCTCAGAAATTCATGCACTGATGAAGCCTTTTCAATCAAAACGTTAATGTTGGCGAACAGCCAAACACACAAACTAACAATCCGTAGTACCAAACTCAATGCAATTCTCAACATCCATAATTTCCCCTAGAAGACAAAACATAGCTATCGTGTTTCATTTCATTCGTTGTCATCTGTGTACTATCTTCAGTAGAGATACTTGTAAAGGTTGTATTAGAAAAATCAATACCTATAGCAATAATTTGAAAGTTCTGATTCCGAAAATCTTTCATCACCGAGAAACACCTATTCACTTTGAATACTCACATAAATCATCGCTGGAAGCAATCTATGGTTGATATCCCTAGCTAACCCTCTGTTCACAATACCTGATGGAAATAAATCGTCTTAGGCGAAGAGTTGCCTCAGTCACTCGTGTATCCGACTCGTAAGTTCACATAAACAATGCTTAATAAACAGTCTATGCGGCTGATTTGTTTAATCGAACGCGGCCTCCCTTCAATTTTAGTCTTGAATTCTATCCTGGTTACTTGTTATGATACCTAGAGGAAAATCCTCCCAGTGGTACAGTTGCAAATTACTCAACTAGTTGTCAACTATTTGCTGCAATGTATGAAAATCAGACCGGGATTATAGACCATCTTCTAGGATTGGCTTAATGATCAACAAGACAACTGAAATCAACAGTTCTTGTACAAAACAACATATATTTTGGCAGCGTGTACGCAAACAATTCCGTTTCAACAAAACTCTGTGAACAGGTAATCTTAGGCACGACGTTTAAATTACTTTCTCAGAAGCCTAGTTTCACAACTGTCCTTTGCGTTTGATAAGTTTGTGACCTCGGTAACTTTCTTAAGATTGAACTACAGAAAAAAATTGTTGTATATAAACCTGGTATTTTGAAAGTCACTCAACTGAGTGTATACTTACTGTCATCGGGTTAACAGAGGTGCACATTTTGTGACAAACAAAACTGCACAAAGACCAACCACTTTTCCCCACCCTAGCCTCACCAATGTTTATTTATTCAACAACTACAAAATGTATGTCAAGGTCAACATCTAATTTCTCGCTGTTCACCTGTAGTACTTTCCACGGGAGATTATCAATGAACTTTGTACTAAAAACAGACTTCAGTTTTACGTGATTCCAAACATGCTGTGCGTTCCATGTGTACAAATTTTATGACGATGCATATGATAACTTTTCAAAGAAGGACGAATTCGATAGAAACAGTGTGATGTTTAGATTCTATTTTCGTAACCCTTGTTCCATAACTATGGTTTGTACAAAGTTCATCGTCTTTTGGCTTAACAATGCATTGCTTGTATCCTGTTTAGTAACAGAGAGGTAACTCGATTCATGACGACTAGGGCGATGTAAACTCTAAAGGAAGGTAGTCCGAAGTGTATAGGATTTCAAGCTATTTACAGTCACAGCAGAGATACACTGAACTGGTACACATGTTGATAAACTAGACGTGCTTGATACCAACTGAAATCTTATCATCTACTTTCTTAACAATGCAGATAAAAACCATGCCGGTTGTAGTCTGTGAGCGTTGCATTATGGATGAACCCTTAAGCCATGTGGTTTAGTTTGTTCTTCTAAGGGCAATGCCCAAAATCTTCCTTCTGTCGACATTATGCTCCTCAATGTCTACCGTCGACTGGCACACTCTTAACGGAATGTCAGTATGCTTAAGCCAAATAAACTGCAGTCGGCCGCATATCACTTTGTACCAGCAGGTTTCTTTACTACCCTAACTTCTATATGGGTAAACGCATTTGGAGTCTGTGGGTGATTCTATGGTATGATTCATTCTAGAAAATACAACGTTGGCTGAACACAATGTCGTTTTAGTTACAAAATGGCTCAGTGCTAAAGATAACACCTTACGTTACAATGAATGTTGTTTTGGTTTGACGTTGGGCGGACTGATATTGTTCACACCTATCTGATAAACATGACTGAACAACTTCTTTTGTGTTTACAATGGATTATTTTAATTTACCTAAAGCGTCTATCATCGTATGACAGAAGATCTAACGTTGACTGAGTGAATTCCATTCCATTTATAGACATGGTATATTTACCGTTTGACGTCACAGAATTTATGGGGACTTGATCACGGGTTAAACTTTCCATTAGTTTGAATAATTTGTTTCCTGTCACTTTGCTATCAGACTGGAGGCGGGAGTGAGGCAGTGGAAGAGATTGAAACTATCATTTTACAGCCGATTGGCCGTGGCGTCCAAGATATTGACTCTCGTGTTGGCTCAATGACTACCTTGCCAAGAGGACCCGGAGGATCGATGATGGATGGTAGGTTTTTTGAAGATGTTCTGTTCAAAGTAATTGATCCAGATTCAGAATAATGTGATTCAAGAGATATGGCGTTGACCTGAAGCAATCTACTTCAGAAAATATTTCCAAGGAAACTTCATCAAAATACAATACAAAATTTTCTAGTGTTTTCTGACTGCCTATCAGCAGCAGCTTTTACATTTCCAAAACATTTAAATAACGAAATACCTATCCTTATTTCCAATACTTAGTAACAAACTAGTTGATCACAATGGTGTGGTGTGATGCATAATTTTGTAGAGAAATGACAAAAACATTTTTCACTTGAGCAATTTAATGCTAATGAGAAATTTATTTGAGCCATAGAAATTTATTTAACCATAAGGTGGATTGCTTTTGGTTACTGGTTACTCACAAATACTCTTTGAACACTATTTGATTGATCAGTCTTGATTTCTTATTGGCTATTGTTGACGTTATAATTTATCGTCATTGTCATCGGTACACATACATAACTTGCCGGATCTCAATAATGTACAATATTTTCTATCATGTCCCCAAACTTCTCTCTTCCGACCCCGTAATCATTGGTTCATAACGCTAAAAAAACTTATTCAAAAAATATAAACGTATCCCTTAATATCATCATCATTGTGTCAATAACGGCTAACAATCTCGCCTAACATACGATTTCATCCTCTCACATATTTGCATATCTGCTAAATACATACATGGACATGATTATACTCGGTGATTAAAAACTCCGAAGGTCGTGTCCTACAAAACTACTCACCAAAAATGCTGCCACCTCGTTTGCCCGCGGTTCCTCGCCCTGGAACCTCACCAGTCCTGCCACCAATGAGCTGGCGAACCAGAAGTGCTAGTCCACCGTTGCCTACGGGACATCAACTAGCAAACGTAGGATCTATAGCGCGTCATTCGCCCAGAGCAGTTGCTCCATTCCTATCTAAAACCCTCACTTATCGCGACAATCCTTACAAGTCCCTTCCATCGAGTACCCCGACACCAACAAAAGGATCCATTGCGATCCGTGACTCTTTTGCTGTACACCCTGTGGGTCCTCAGGAGACCTTAGACCTAATCGGGTCAGATAAAGCAGCAACACCAACTCGATGGTCTCCATCAGTGGGCTCCACACCCGTTCAGCCATACAGATCAGCTCAACTACACACTGTCTCTCAACCTGCGTCCCAAGGTCCTAAGGATGACAGTGAATTCGCGATTTTAGGCACTAAGACTATCCGCTCTGAATTGAATACACAGACAACTCCACCACCGAAAATCCCTGTCAGTCCATTTGATGAGGACAATTTATTAAAAGGTGATGAGTTGATGCGCAAGTCATTGGAGGAATTGGAGAAAATTCAGAATGAGATTTTGGACCCGGAACTGGGTGATTCTCGTAAGTTGATTAAAGCTAAGATTCCAAGTAGTTCACAAATTGTTTGATGAAGAACGCTTAAGAAGCCGGCTGGAAATAGTGGTTTTGGCAAGCATAGTCCTGTCACCTGGAATCGGATCTCATCACAAGTTGACCGTTCTCTACTTTCACGTGAAAAATTAATCGTAACCATCTCCCAACATGTAAATTACAAGAAAATGGATTTTAGAAGGCGGGGTCAGTTCTTCTGTCCATGTTAGTAATAGTAATAATCATCAGGACTGGTTGTAGTGGTTAGCAGAAAATCCTGGCTGATCGTTCAGTTTGCATGCTGTTAGCCCTGGTACTCTCCGAAATAGTATGACGTTTTCCTACCGTACCTGCTAATAAACGACGGCCTCGACCAGCCATCTATTTACTGCACTCTATAGCTTTACACTGTCCCTCACAGACTTTGTAAAGATTCGACCTTGATGATATACTGTTGGGAAAACTGTGGTTCATACCAGTCTTACAATGGGGTCCCTATTGAACAGAGCTCGAACGATTGCATTGAGCTGATATAATTCCGTGTAGTTGCACTGCTTGGTCAGCAAATGATGTGCGATCCGTCTCCTTTCAACCTCTAGTGACAAGCGTACAATAAGCTAGTGTACACCCAAGAAGAATGTTCTTCGGTGTGGTAAAGGCTGGCGTTATAGTCACTTCTCAAAAACGATCCCCTCTGCTGTGTTACCTAAGTTAAATCAATGTTGTAGATTGAAACTGACAACGGTTCCAACATTAGACTTCATCTTCAACAAGTTTTTAATTCGGAAAACCGGTGGCAAACAAAACCTCAATTGGTTGACTTTGTGTTACTTTGCTTAACTCTGGTGCTTTCACGAGGTGTTTCCGTTTGCAACTTTATGTTTTTATGACTGATAATTGATAACGAGGTCGTTTTTTTAAAAATGTTTGGTAGGATTGCATCGGGTTGATGACAATCAACGAACTGGACTGACTAAACGAGGCTTTTCTTCTACCCAGTAAGTGACAACATTCCGTAAATTTGTCTATAACGTAGAATTTATTTGTAGTTGTTGTAAGCAAAAATATTCATTTATTTTCATTTCCATTAGCTATTGAACTTTATACTCTTGTAAGCATGACTCAGTTGGTTGTTCTATGACATGAGAATTTCAAAAGATTACTTGCGTAACAATGAAAAGCCTACATTTTTGGGAATTCCACAAATTAAATCAAATAAATCGTTTTCAACTATACAAATTTCATTGCATCAACTGAGATCAAGCAAACATGTTGGATCAATTTCGATACTGGGAATTTAAAGAAGTTCGGAGTGTTGAAAGCTTACAATGACTCCGAGCGATTTCTAGTCCAGATATACTGGAAATAAGTTGGCTGTGTGAAACAGATAATCGTTTCTTTGATATCTAAACTTTGACAGGCAAGATAGTCAGCCAAACTTGTAGCCGAATCAGATGAAATTTACGATTTATGTAAAGCTTACGCTGACAATGTTTTACTACTGAACACTAAGCAAAGCAGTAGTCATCCCGTTGATGACAAGATGCTGCTGTTCAGTCGAGAAATGATGACATATCTGCCTAAAGACAAGAATTGTGATCTTCAAAAACTTAAAGTGAACGTTCCCCCGTTTTGCAGGAACCACTGCAGAGACTGGTCACGGAAACATTAAAATCGATGGAAAGAAAACCAGTCTAGAGAGTAGAGATGAAAGTTGCACTCCAGATAGGCAGAAAGAGGTGATCAAAGAAAGTTGATAAAAAGAACACAAAAATGACATTAAGCAATTCTAAGACTGTGAAAAGTTGAGCTACTATCGATCAGTTCTGGGCAAGTGATACTATGTGCCTGACGAAGAAAAGAGTGCAAACATACACATGTTTCAGCTTTGATGAGTTTAGATTGTTTTTATTATCCATGTGGGTTTTATGTTTATGACATTCGGTGTGTACGTAGATTTGATAAGTGGGAATCACTTGATCACCACAACACTCAGCATTCTTGACATTCCACACAGTAAATTAAAAAAAACTGTGTCTCTACATCACATCAATCTAAAACTAGGTTGGCTACTCAAACGAGACTGGTGTTGTCAATTCTACATGAACATTTCGTACCGATAAAAATGTCCTCAACAAAGCGAGTTATGAAGACTGAAGATAGACAAATATACACTTACAATTCACGTACACCTTTTTTATACGGAAAAAAATGACTCTGAGTATGTAACATGGCTTGTTAACAATGGTTCGAAAGCATTTCGAATTCGTGAACCAAGCACCCGTCGGTAAAATTAGATCAGTACTGAACAACACAAGTCTTAAGGATACTTAATGGTTTAACGTGAAAACAGTCTTCAAAAGTTTGCGAACTTCTTTCTGTTCAGTAACCAATCTGCTACAATAAGATAATTTAGAATGTATGTTGAATTTAACATGTAAAACTATCGTGTATGTAGGGTTTGAGTTCATTGTATCAGTTATGAGACATTTATGAATTCAGCACATTTCACACCATCTTTGATCATACCATCATTGATTGTTACGAGTTGGCTGACGGCATTGTTGTGTTCTTGGTGAATACTCGTCATTTTCCGTACCTCATCTGCAAATAGATCCTTGTTTCAAATAAAATTATCGTTTTTTTAGTAAAAAGAACGAAAAATCAGCAATCTTATTTGTACGCTTTTGGTGTACCAAACATCAAAACCTCGTTCAATTACAAACAATACTCATTGGTTTGAACAAAACAGTCGGAACACGAAAACTGGTAGATGCAAGCATTTCGTATTGACTCATCAGTACCAAATTTACAATAACATGGATCGGTTTTTTTTATAGCAGACAATTCAGAGGGTTGATAATCAATAAGCGGGTTAAGATAAGTCACTAGGTCCAAGGAAGGGTCAAGTTCACAAACAGTTTTTTCTGAACACACAGAGCTGGCTTTTTTGTTCAAACTTCTGAAGGGAACTAATTGTTTCAAATACTCATTGGAAAAAAACTGTAGATGT
>JTDE01000442.1:26051-56983 GCA_014338405.1 Paragonimus skrjabini miyazakii | reverse complement strand
TGAATTGTCTGCTATAAAAAAAACCGATCCATGTTATTGTAAATTTGGTACTGATGAGTCAATACGAAATGCTTGCATCTACCAGTTTTCGTGTTCTGACTGTTTTGTTCAAACTTCTGAAGGGAACTAATTGTTTCAAATACTCATTGGAAAAAAACTGTAGATGTATAATCATTACTCAATTACCAAGATGAAATAGAACTTCAACAGAGATTGAAGTCATACCATAAAAAACGGAACAAAGTATATAATTAAAGGACAGCTCTATTTCGTTTCTTGGAGAAACCAATAGTACTATAGAGAATAGGTTAACCTAAAATTTCAGCCTACAACTCCATTTAGGCTTTCAACTTTGTCATTTTGTGTTCACCCTAAATCATGTGAGACGTATAATCCGTGAACCTTGGATTACGAATAGGACATAAACGTGAGGTCGTGGAATATCTCACAAATGGCTTAGTATTGATGTTATGCATACAGTGCCCGATTCTGGTATCTAACTAGCTGACAGCTTTACCGGTAGCCCCTCTGGAAATTTTCATAAACATTCAACTTTCCCGAAGTAAGCAAAAAATGTGTGAGATTGACCCAAAAATACCTATATATCCAGCTCACTGATCTCATCAGATCCATTATTCGAATACATTACATACGAAGACTTCTTCTCGTCAACAGTAGAACCGTCGATCACATGCTAGATAACATCCAGGGAGATACATGTGACGGTACTTTGGGGCTTCGCTCGTAAGGTGATACCAAGGGGAACAGATGAGGTGTTACAATAGACTCTGACAGACACTATCAGTCAAAATTCAGTATTTCTACGTCCACCAAGCTGAGTATAGTTGGAAGTTGCCAGATTTTGCTTTCCAGCCCAGTAAAGTACAGTATACAAGATAACGTTGAGAATTCCGGTATTGTGAAGTCTGTGGATTTCTGACGGATCTATCCCAACGGGTGAACGAAAACCTTGTCTAGACGTACACTGTAATAAATGCAGGCTCATACACCGACCAGTGCTTCAACAAAACGTGCTCATGATGGCTAATTCAGTCAGAACTGCTTTTGAACCACTGCTAACAAACTGTTTTACATTCTCAAAGTGCATTAGAAAGCGGTCAAAATATCAGTTCCTGCCATCGTACCGAAGAGAGCATCAGCTCTAACTGTTAAGTAGCACACGTTAATGAGCATTAATTCACGAATAGCTATTCCCATACGTGTATGCGGTGACAAAGCTGCGAATTGTGCTTCACGGATTATCTGCGTCAAGTAGACCAGTGTGTAGTCCCGTTTTGAATCCCATTGAGGACTTCTGGAAAACACTTGCCTGCAAGTGCACCGAAGGTGTTCGGTCATATGGCTCTACGGTTTATTTAAAGACTACCCGAAAAAAAGGTGTAATGTGAGTCCTATTACATGAAGCCCCTTTATGGAAAAATAGTTAACATTGCATACAGCCCCCAAGCTGGGCAGAAAAGCAATAACCACTCAGTACTCCTGAGGACAGGGCGCTTTAAGGTAGAATTATGATTCTCCTGTATCCGTTTTCCGATTTTCCCCAACAGTTCTGAAGCATCACCAGCATTCCTATTCTGCGTGTCACGCATTAACGTGTATTAGCAACTGCTGGTTTGTCCCACGGACTGAGTGCGTCGGACTCACAGGAAGCACAAATATTTGTAAACAGAATGATTTTACCTTGGAGTGTAATTGCATGTACAAGGTGTATACATGGCTTAGGCAAGATAAACAAATGGTTTTATGCATTAGTTTCTAATAACTTATTCTCTTGAAAGATTGAAATCCATAGGAAGTAATGGAGTTCTCCGTTGGCGCTCTCATGACTAACAATGATGAAGCGATTTAGGTCACCATAGGTGAAGTATATTCTAGTGAGACATGAAGATCAATTCCATCACGTTCAATCATCTGGTATTGCAATGTGCAATAGTGTATCAGCCGTGTACTGAGCAGATGGCTTCAATTCAAACAATGCATTTCAGCCAAACTCACTAAACATTCATTTTTTAGCCAAGCACTGATCGTGCATATATCGTATGTCCAGGGATCATCACAAGTGATATTTCCCCTTCCATTTGTTTCCTCCTATCTTCTGTTCATTCAATTTCACAGAACTGAAAATGCTGAGCGAGATGTGCCGTAAGTTACTGAAGCTCATATTAACATCAAAATTAACGAACTGGCTTTCAACAGCATGGTGTGCTTTGGTGTTTAGATTTTTCATGCCAACAATAGTGACGACGGTTTTAAAGTTGTGAAGTGATTTGAAAGGATTTTGGGTGAATCAATGAACCTCTCAAATCAACTGGTATTATTTCGACTTTATTGACCCTGTCAGGAAATCCTTTCTATCCCCCTGAGCTTCGTAATTTTCCTCGTTCATGTTTAACTTTTTCTCATTGTGTGTTTGTTCAACTCCCCTTAAGGTATTTGACCCGTCAACCTTCCAATTCCGATCTGATCCGGCCGACAGCTATTCATCACTCACAAACGATGATTGGTAAGCGAACGTTTCATCCTCTTGCTAGTCAGAACGAGAACTTTGTGATATCCTTGCAGTTATAGATGGAAGCTAGTACATTTAAAATTAGACAGTCTACACGATTCAAACTGTATCACTTCGCAGTTAATCACTCAGTGCCCGATCTGTTATAGATTAAGTTCGATCGTTTAGATAATTCATTTTATGTACTCCTTATCCTATACTAATTAAAAGCGGTATGAAATAATTTGGGGTAACCAAAATATCGCATCTGACTTAATGATTCAAACAATTGAAAAAAAATTCACTGCAATTAATTACAGTGTAATTCTTTAATATGTTTAATGCTTGCCTTAGACATGTTCCACTACGCGTATTCATTGTGTGAGTTTCTAATACATAGTGGAGTTTAGTAAAATAAATCACTACTCTGTAACTGGGTAAGTGTGAGTTTCAGTTCGTGAAATAGATACTTATAAAATAAAACAAGGTGGAACACGTCAAGAAATAACAAAATCGGGCCAAATGAGTGACAACCATCAAAACCCGATTTGTGAAAAGGACAACATGACTATATTGGAATGTCATTTATTATAAAGCAATAACTTCTAACTGGCAAGAAGTGTGTAATTAGGATACCATAGTAATCAGCCCGTTAACGTAGAATGGAGTGTAAGAGTGGCAAATTTTACAGATTGTGTTTATATTGAATAACAGAACAAGGGCAGACAATGTCCGATTTTGCTCATATTATTTCGGTCTTTTTCGAAGCCATCTGTGAAACCTACAATTCGATACGACTCCCGACAGACCGATAGAAACCGAAATTAGTCATGCTGGTTACTAACAATAAACTTTCTGACTGTTTAATTGAACAACTTTTCAGAGTTAGTGATATACAGTTGAAGGAAAGCAGAACAGCAGTTTATCACATGTTCATGACAAACAGCGGGATAAATGAGTGCAATGTTGTTAGGAGACAGGATTCGTCCAATGGAGGAAAGTGGTTTCAGATAGTCCACATTCTTAGGTTTTCTAACTGGCCGAGATTGGCCAGTTTGTCTCAATCATATAGGAATTTAACGAAATCAGATTTGAACCTCACTGCCTATGTAACCTATTTTCGGTTGTTCTCCTAATGGTAACCAACCTCAGCTCGCCAATGGTGCTAATGAAGCCAAAATGCAGACATTCTCACATTTACATAGTGACTCACAGTTAATTCAGACCTGATGTCAATTCTATGATTTAATCAAATGATGCATTACGGTTGGATCTTAATGGATGCCGAACATAGCTCTAATAGCAAGTACTTCAAAATACTTGGTTGAAATGCTGTACCAGTTCTGAGGATTTCCATATAGTTTCAGTTGCATTTTATAGAGGTCTGAATTATAATTGTACGTTATTTTAT
The DNA here is from genome assembly GCA_014338405.1 of Paragonimus skrjabini miyazakii. NCBI lineage: Eukaryota > Metazoa > Platyhelminthes > Trematoda > Plagiorchiida > Troglotrematidae > Paragonimus > Paragonimus skrjabini miyazakii. The sequence continues at coordinate 53,063 of JTDE01000442.1, read as the reverse complement.
CCCGATTATTTTCACTATTACATACACAGAAGAAGTTGACAAAAATAGGTCGGATTTTTTAAATGGGCCGAGTTAAGCTGACGAGACTAGTATGACATTACTACCTGGGATATTATCTAGTGTTTTGGGAAAATCGAACTGAAAATTCAACTGTTACATTTGGGGTTAACGAATGGCTACAATAACAGCTCAGGACGTATCGAGCGGAAAGAAGAAAAAGTATTATTTTAGTATGTGAATTTACGTCAACTTCCTGGAAATATCTTTTGTTCGAAATGATCTTCATTCGGCTGGTCAGTCACTTGATATAAGCAGTATCACAATTGTAGCAGGAACGCTTATGATTTAAGCAGCTCTGTAAATAACCGAAAATAGATTCTCCAAACTGTACTCTATTGCATGCACGATTTCAGCTCCCATTGTGACTTCGCAACCGCTGCAGACAGCTCGAGTCGACACCTCTTCCACTTTGGTGAACAACGCTCAGAATGGTCAATTTACTGGAAGTCGAGGTCAGCTCTCAACAACCAGTTCAACTATAATAGCACCGGCAACATCAAGTACTGTCATCGTGACACCTACTAACAACGGTTGGAAGCCTGAACCCGTGAAACGTAATGGAGCCGAAGTAGTCGATTTGACACAAGTGCAAGAAACTGCTCCCGTATGGTACCGACCAAATCTATCAAGAGAAACAGGTAAGGCATCCAATTGAATGAAGCGTGTGTGAGGAAGTTTGTAGTCCTCTTTTGTGATAGGTGCTGATTACAAACAGGATTCGGAAAATGGCAGTGAGTAAAACAAATCCGATGTTCGCGTTCCGTTGTTAGACGTTTGTTCTCCACTTACTAACAGACAGATCGCCGCACAACCCTTCGGATTAGAGATATGACCTCTGACTCTTTTAACAAAGATTGGTCTGTCTAGGTTCTAGATTGCCACCCTGACTAACCGAAAAGACTTCCTCTATACTATGTGGTGAACAATGTCAACGACACAACTCGTCAATCTATGCTGGACCTGGGTGGCAATAATTTAAACGAAATATTACCATATTTACAATTGTATCAATCGATCACATTATCTAAAGCGGTCACTCCTAACTGTATGGAATTCTACGTTCCAAATGACTATAATCAGTGCGAACACCCCACCTAACTTCACATCTACGTCCCAGGCAGATTTGTAGTGTCTAAAACAATGTCTGTCAAGGCAATCAGCTTTTTAAATTTAGCCGTCAATGTAGTAAGCAACAAAATTTACTAGCGTTGGGCGTTTCCAGATACAACTCATCCATGTTCTACATTAAGATTCATTAGTACAGCCGGTCTTACAACCATGTAATTAGCTTGAGCCTAACATATTCAAATGCGTCTGCTCTAGATCTGTCCTCGAAACGCGGAGAATGTGTTTGTCAGACAGCCAAACACCAAGCCATTCGTTACTACTTTGTGATGCTGTCATCGGTCTGGTATGCGACAGCATGTGTTTGTGGCTTGCATCAAGCACACCACACACAACGGAGTCTACTTTTTGTCTAGAACCGCATCTGATTTTGTGTGTGTTCATTTGGAGAACCTGATACGGGACTGTCACATAGCCATCGTGAGCAAGCATCACCATTCGTGTTTTGCAAATCGATTGCCGCACCATCTTGGCACCAAAGTTAAAGGTGTCAAACTCATATAAAAAGATATATCGGCTTATTGATCGATATATATTTGCATAGTTGATTAATTAACTGACAAGTCGGATATGAGCTTGTAATGCAACTCGCCCTTGTTGTTCAAGAAGATGTTCTGTTTAGTCTTTCTCGAACAAAGATTTCATATGTATATATGCCTGTTTCATCAAGCATAAAACTGTGACGTACAAAGAAGCCTGAGAGGGTTCTTAGCGCGATAAATATCCTTATAGTCTTTTCACAGCCGACAAGGTCATATGTAGCTTCTGCTTGAGATCAAACATAGAGACTGTTGAGTTTTAGAGGAATTTGTTTGACCATATTAAGCATAGCTTTAGAAAAGGGTCATTTTTGTTCATCTAGCAACAGAACAAACTGGGTTTATCGTTCAGTACCTCGGAACAGACATACCCAGTTTCAGTAGATTCGTACAGTATTACGAGCTACACCGGTGGAGGGACAAAACAAGCATAACTATCTTCAATTTGGATCAAGTGTATTTAGCAGTATCCAGCAAGGCCCATTGGGAACATGGTGGATGTTTGCTAGTTTTCAAGACAGCCACCAACCACCGATTGGTTTGAGAAAAAGGAGAATCCCAATTACAGTCCTGTAAACTCATCGGCCATGACTACGTGGTCTAGTGAAGAAGCATCCGGGCACCTGTAAACAAGATGTAGCGTAGCACATGACACTTATGAAACTCAACAGGTTCGAAACGGCATTTCACTGGGGGCCATTGAAACCAACTACCTGCACATTCTAGCGAGTCCGTGAAACTATGTAGCGATTTGCCGCTAGACAGACCGAACATCGATATGGAGGCCAATTGGAAAATTTAGACAATCTACGCTAAATAAACTTATGATCAGCCGCAGAATGAAAACATAACAACAAAGCCTGAACATTCAAATATATTGATCTCATTGTTTTGCATATTTCGTGCAAATTTTCAACCCGTTGGATTTTACTATAATCTCGGTCAGTAAAGTTATTTCCATGAATTTACTGGAACTCAGTTTTTCCTAAATTAAAATAGTTATTCCATTCTATTTGGTATGCAGCCATCAGCATTCTACGTCAGCAACCACCAGGAAGTTTCCTGATTCGAGATAGCACTACTTTTAAGGGAGCATTCGGTCTTGCTGTGAAGGTTGCAACTTTACCACCGAAGGTCACTCCGAAGTCAGGTAAGCGATAAAATTCAAACGCCTATTTGCAGTTCACTACTGAAAAATTGCCAGTTAAAAACTGAATACTGCACATAGATTTCTTGGTTTGGGGCGATCGTGCTGTAAAGGAAAGGGTTGTAATGTGCTAGAAAACCGAACTAAACACTGGGATGTCTTTTCCGTTTGAACAGTACGTCCGTGTGTCTAGAAACATGTCAGCCATAAATGGCGCTCACCTTGACCAGCAAGCACCCATCAACTTGTTGCAGATTGATTGCTAATGAGAGTGTACGTTGAAACAGCACTACATACCCGATACCATCGTAGAGAGTTGTTTTCAAATGACCCACTGAAGAAGGTAGAATACACTTTGTACATAATTTTTGACGTGATAAAACTTTTTAAAACTACGTAAACAAATATGTTAGTTCCTCACCCTAGTAGTGTGAACTTCAATTTATAATGGTCAACAATAAATAGCAACAAATTTTGTTGTGCTATCCAGGAAATTATGGAAGGTGGTTCGACAAAATTCATGTACTGTTGAAACTGGAAATCGGTCTTCAAGAAGTAACCAATTTAGTGGATGGAAATTTTACATTGAAAATTTGCATGAGGTATCTGGTACCAGTTCACCTCGTCGTACAACCTGAAAGGAAATACAGAGTAGTGTTAAAAAACCCTAACCGGATTGACATATGTGCATACTGTTGCACTATGTATACAATTTGTTTGGTTAACCCATCACGATGAACGGTGTTGATTTACTGCATGAATACTGTAAACAACAGCGTGTGCCTGTAAAGATGCAACAGACAGTTACAGTGTAAACTTGTTGCTGATACTACACATCATGTTTGCCTTAAGAACCTCTGTTTCAAGTTTGACGAACGATTCACATCAGTAAAATAGCTCTAACTAACTCTTCCACAGTGTAAGCGGAATGCAAAGTCCTGTACATAACTTTATTTAACGGCCAGTAACCTAAATGAACGACTATCGTGGTATGACCGAAAACTATTCTACAAGAGATGATCAGTCACACAAGTGTAGATTACGAAAGGACGATTAGGAAAATTTTGAAACAATATTCTTCCATTATAGACCTGATAACAGAGGTCAACAGCACAGATTTGGGCGATGTATCCGGTAGCGTTAGCGATATAATTGCAAGCATATTTCCTCACTTAACCGTGTCTGTATAACTGAATCAATGTTGAACAATAAGTCAAAGAACAAACTCACATACATATAGGAAAACATTGGGACCAAGCATACTAGTTTGAATACAGCTTGCTACCACGGCAATAAAAAGTGGTATTCAACTCGCGTTGCTTATAGAAGATAGAGTTCTTCCTGATAAGGTGAACCTCCATGAAGAGTAGTAACTGATTACTGCTAGTCCGTTAAACGAGTCGAGGTGCTTCGATAGTGTTTATTCCATTATGTACATTCGGAAGGTGATACGTAATCGACAGAGCAGGTTGCCGATTTGCTGCTGATCGCACAATCGATGTTACACTTTGACCTGTTAGGCGTTCAGCCCATTTCGGAATATGCCCGGCCATTGAATGAGGTAACTGTCTCTCCGGTCCGTCGATACAAATGGCTGAGCACCCATATCTGAATATATATATATATATATATATAACTTGACTTCACTTGTAATCATACTGTAGCATTATTTCGGGGGTGTTGGGATCAACTATGTGAAGTCGAAGATAACAGGTATGCTTGAATAATAAATGTATTATAATGTAAAACTTGGCCTTGGGTTGATCTTCTCATTGCATTCCTATGGTAGTAAAATCTATGCGAACTAGTGTGAATGATTCCAGTTCTGTCCTATATGTGTCTATGAGTTTGCTCTTTGACTTACTAGCTAACAATTTGATTTTGCCGCAAGTAGTTGCAATACGCGAACTTAATTGTGTCACAAAACGTTACCGGATGCATCGTACCAACTTTTGCCATCATTCATCAAAACTAGGGAAAATGCCATTAACAACAGATATGTACATGACGTAAAATCTAGTTCGTGCCGAAATGATAGTAGGCCAAAGTGAAAATGAGGATTTAATTAGTAAGCCTGTCTATAAGATCTGTGTTCCGGTGGAAATTTATACCAGGCAGTTGCGTCGGCTCTGTATAGGAAGTTTTACAATATTACATCCAAGTGTTGATCAAATTATCTTAAAAATATCACTATAGAAGGATTTACTATGATGACTGAACATCAGCAAACTGTGATTGGTCATCTGGTTGAATCACGACTGAAGACAAACTGGCCAATCGGACTACATCCCGAATTCATTCGACCCTATCCGATCATACCCGCAAATGTCGTAGTCCCAGACTTCTTTCTACAAAGTCGCTGATCTTTCTAACGTAGTTTATCATAGGACATTAAAAAAATTGGTAACATTTTTCATGTCAGGTCTCAAAACAATTCAGCGCGTCATCAGTTTTCTCTTATTCCAGTAACATGGTTCCAACTGCAAGCTATAGGGTTGTTTGTTGATGCACAGTCTGAAATCTGCTACTTAAGCGGGCGTCAGTTTATTCCTCGTCTAGTTGACAAAAATAAATGAACATTAAGAAACAACAAAATCGAAATAGTTTCGATTCTCACACACTTCATTCGAATAACGTGTGATATAAGAATGACGAAATTCATGTAGAATCTTGTGGAACGAAACACTAACGCGGAAAGTTTGTTACGGTGTGAAAACCAATTACAAGGTTAATAAACATTGTTCTTATCACAGTTAGTGTTCAGCTTACACAGTTTTACAAAAACATGTCAAAACATCAACTAGAATATTTGCCGTAGGCCCTTTTACAATCAAAACAAAATTGAACCAACACCAATCATAAAGTGCAGGTCGTTCAGCAAAGCTTTACGATTTTGTTGTTTCTCCTTGTAACTCACTATGAGATTGCTCCGGAGAGTACATTTCCTTCCGTGGGTTAACTTGGTCGCTCAGCAACCGGTAGTTCAGCAATGTGAATTAATTGATACCATATGGACTGTGATGGTCAGAACCAGAGAAGGAATGGTGTGTTTGAAAAGGACTAGAACGGACGTCAACAAAATCTTGACAAAGTTCGCCGCGTATTTCGTAAGAAAAGATGAGGGAAGCGGAAAACTTTTTGTAAGCAGGAAGAAAAAAATTCATAAGTTTTGCTTCAAATATATTATCAAACGTTTCTCAGCCTATAAGGTTTACAGAGCTGCAAATGCTCGTACGTCCATAGTAGTAAATGCTCCATAATGTATCACGCTTAACTTGGAAGCTGGTACACACACGGTACAGGTACCGAATCATTTAGTGAAATCAACGGAACTTTGACGGTTAAAGAAGACTTGCAGTGGTTATGTACATCTTACTCTGAAATGGTTGGTGGTAAACAAAAAGGCATGAACTAAAACAGGAAGAATTGGAGAAATTTCCTTCGGTAGCGATCATGACAAAAGGAATGAAAAGAGGTTAGAGGATGAGAGAAATATGATGTGGATATGACAACCAAACGCGAAGCAAACATAATTGAACAAGTAATTTCATCTTAACATTGACATCAGAGGTCATGTGACATTATAAAGCCGTTTGAATGACCACACTGACATGGAATCGGAGTGAACTCATCAATTTTCGCTAGAAGTCATCCATTGATGACATTGTTAGGTAGTGTTGTAGTTAGGATACACTCTAACATTAAGGAAACATTGTATGTACTTTAGATTACACATTTGGCCTTATAGTTTTAGTGACTTACCTCGAAGAAAGTGATTTAGAATAAGCATGAGAATATACTTTAGAGAATGCGATAGCAGATGTAACCTTTTGTGGGTTAAAATAAGATAACTTTGATATAACGATACTGTATGAAAGCTTAACTCGGATGAAATAGTCAACTAAGCGATAAAATACGCTTTGTTATCAAATACACTACTTTGTCAATCGGACAAACATCTTTCATGAGGAGTGATTGACAAACTCAAATACATAACTTAAGGTGAGTGTACATCAATCATATATCCGAACGAAATCTTTTAGCCATTCAGATTACTCTTCCAACAGTCACGTTAGCTTTCTTCATCATTTAAGAACCGTTAAGAGACGGGCGAGGTATTTTGATACGATCGTTCCTAGATCACGCTGGTGGACGGTGGCAGCGAGTTTTCCGCATCCCAGAAGATGAGCGTGCGGTATGAGTCTTTTTATAGGCCAAGGAATGAAATTACTGTCGATGTGTTGCACCTAAAGAAGTGAAACGTCAATCTTAGTTTGAAACCTTCCCTTCTATTGATAGTATTCAGTACTTGACAGATTTTCATGTATTCATTATATACGAAAGTGCCAGGGAACTTACTAGTTGTGTTAGTTTAAAGAAGAATACTAGAAACAACACTGGGCCGAGAACGGAACCCTGAGGTACAGACATTGCTTGAAATAGCAAGGAAATTGCGTTATATGGAGGCATCGTTAGAACGCGGTTGTCTGAAATAACATGTTAGTTCATCCCGGAAACTCACAGCAGTCAGTCAATTCACTATGGAGAGCCATGTGAACGACAGCAATCTTTCACTCCCCAAAACACTACGCCGACTCATAGCGGGACTATGAAGAATTTCTCACTGAAGCAGCAACAGTTTGAGATATTGGATCAAACGCAGACGTCAGATTTGTAAGCTAACAAACTTGAGAAATTCCATCCCCTTTTAGTGTTCGAAAATATAAAGTTATACTTATCTCCTCTAGATTGTGGTTTTCATACAAAATGCCAAACCGTTAAACTAGTCAGCAAGAAATCCTGACCTGAACCTCAAGAAGAACTCATGGGGAGTCATCACAAAGGAATCACATTAAAACAGACGGCTGTCACCGTAGGACACAGCTATAAAGGGAGCCTTTCAGGAATGTTACAATACTGAGGGTGAGGTACTCAAATCCCGAGTAAACATGCAGAGCAGGTCTGTCTCATCTCTTACAAACGAAATGTAGGATACATTTTCACTACCTACTTCGGAATTTGATAGAATGGTATACAAAAATATTAGGTGTCCATATCTAATTAACTAAGTTCTGAAAAACGAAGTGCCTAGTACAAACTACAAGGTCTTGTCGAGAAATAGACTCTGACAGTAAAAAGCAGGTCCTCGCCTGACGAGAATCACGTGATCAGCTATGTTTTATCCGACGTATAACGCTAACTCCAAACAGCCGGAGAACTGAGGGACTAGGGCTCACCTCACTAGTAAGATAATGCACCGGTGACATGCTGATATGAGTCTGGTTTTGCTGTGTTGTTTAAAATGTTGCGCAACATTAGGTAATCGTTCGTCTTGATTAGTCACACAGAAATGCGTACCAACACGTGTAGTTGTTGTGGCAGTCTTACCAAACAGTGAATAATGTGTTAGCGGCACTGGCGCTGCTGACAGCTGGAATCGCTGACCATGTCGGGTGTTTACCGAATAAACACAGCCACTTTTGTAGCTCATAATAGCCCTCCAAATGTTAGGCATAATGTTACCAACACCTGGACAAGTTGTAGTATCGAATAAAGTATATCAGAAAGAAAAGTCGACTGAATGTGTGCAAGAAAAATTCAACCGGTTAACTAAGAAACATGTACGAACAAATGAGTTGAAGGTATAGTCTTGAGCCTAACGGGAAGGTTCGGTTGATTGAACAGCGATCTCTCATTTTCGGATGATGTCATTCGAATTTTTACACTTTCTGCGGAAGGGCGGATGGCCTTATGAATAAGCCATTAGCTATAGAACCACGATAGTTCTAAAGTTGCTTTGGACATTCAGTTTTGGATGATAATCACAAATTAGCAAGGTCTTCATGTGTGTTGCAAGTTAGTGATTGCTATTTCGTTTCAGTACAGCGAACGACCTCTTTGGATCCACGTAACCCCGAGCTTCTGCCACGATTTGGTTCTCCATATGAAAAGTTTACAGTGAACAGCGATTCGCGTGATCGACCAAGAAAAACTGTTTGTCAGCCACTTCGGAATATGTTCGTGTTCTAAACTGAAGTATGCTGACATTTCTGGCTGTATAAGTTTGTGTGTAACAGCGGGCTTGGTTCCGCCCTCAATCCCTATAGCCATGAAATACAACGCTGTTCTGGTGCAGTAAACCCAGTATACTGAGCGGACAAATTCTTGACCATCAAGCAGTACGCATAGGTCGACATACAATCGGGTGCATGTTCCGGTTCCTACGACGAACAGCTATCTCTTCTGCCAGGTCGCCTCCCACGTGACAGAACAGCGTTCGAATGGATTGTTAGATTTTTCTATAAAAATGACAGCTTTCAAATAACTGGTAGCGAATTCATCGAACCGACAAAATCCCATCAAATTAACATATTTCATAAACCTATTTCACACGACGGGTACATTTGTTAATGGTAGCTGGAACAATAACCTTGGCATACTTTCGTACACGTGATTCGCAGGATTTTAACCGTTCTCATGTACCTTTTTTCTGTCTGTGTGCGTGTACACGTGCATAGGTATGTCTGTGTCACATTAATCCAAAGGTCTCAAACGGCCTTGAATACGTTTATCAGAACTTTCGACAAACGAACACTTTTCAGAAACTAACGGATCACAATGAGATGAACTGTACTGGTCACGCAACCTGTATCAAACAGACCCCGTTTTGAATCTAGGCAAGTTTTATTGTTTAAGAACCCAAATTAGATGAAGCTTAATTATTCGGGTTTGTAAAAATACCCTATCCACATTCGGTGGTTTACTTGTAATATCTATTTTGGAGTATCTGGATGGAATTGGCGAACACGGTATATCTGAGGTGGATAAAACTCTCCATGTAGTCAAGTAATTTCGCTCATCAACAGATTGCCTTAAAGTAAGCGCTAATGACCCAAAGCTTCAATGAAGCATTGTGTAAACACTTGGTCCACGTAACCAACGGTAAAGTGATGGACAGCTGTTTAGACCTTGTTGCGTCGCATAGGTACCACACATCGGAGGGAATCAAACCCATGACCTACAAATAAGCGTCACAGTAGTAAGTCATAGATTGCTAGTTTACACCCTTAACCACTAGGTTACAGGGTCGTGTCAACAAGGTTGCAGTAAGCTGCGTGAATTACATCTCTCAGCTGCTGCAATATGCTTATCTCGTACGTTTAGATCTAAAAAGACCTAAATGGCTGCTCACCAATTTGCTAGTAGCCACTGGGAGCAATTATTTACAGACTAGTTCTTCCAACATTTATGCGGCTGTGGTGGAGAATTGCCTGCCTACAGGTCACCTACAAACAGTTGATAGATTTCAATCCATAAAGAATGGTAATAGCTGAAAGAAGTACACTGGATGACGGATGTTTCTGGCCAGCATCCAGTCAAGATCATCACACGCGGTCTTTTCATTTACTTGTGTCATCTGCTTGGCTTGCGCAAAGAGTATCTGCGCCTGAAAATCGATATTTGGAAGCGGACACTGATGAAAGATGCACACGAGAACACACTTCTTAATGTATCTTACTGAGAAATCCGACGAGGAAATGTATAATTGCTCTCACGAGGGAAGAGTAAATTGAAATTAACTTGTCGGAATAGTCGTAGTTGTGCATCTAGCGATGTGGTATTAACTGGGATCGTACACTGCAAACGCACAGTTTTGAAACCTTTAATCACCTGCATGGACTGACCAACGCCTTATAACACCATGATGCTTTTCCATACGACTAAATCTATCGTTCCAGCCATAGGGGAGGGAGAAAATGAGAGGCCTAGTCGAGATGTTTGATTTTATTGGTTCGCTGTTCTTTTCACCTGACTGTCTGTGTCCTTTCCTTCCTTGTTCCCCCACTCCATCTTCTAATTCGTAGGTTTCACCAAGTTTGTCAGAAGCCTACTCAGTAAGATCCTATTCTCCCTCTTTAACCTAAATCATCATTTGCTCCTGCAAGCCCATAACCCTCTCCATTCACAACTTGGTTCACTGTAAAACACTATATTCAAGCACGCATTGCTCTTAGTAATTCACCGTTGTACACTTGATGTTGCTTGTACAATGTTTCATGAGCTTACGACTTGAAAACCACCCATTTACTGACGTCTCACCGGAACCAACTCACCACGCGATCAAACCATGCGTCTTCACCTCGTTCACATGCACGTGTCATGACTAGCTGATTGATTGATTAGGCGACCTCAGGTCCGCTCCCTCCCCTTGGCCTGATAGGCATCGCTCATTGATATGCTTTTCGGACAGTGCTGTGACTGTGCGTATCGCCCCTACACTTTCGCATGATTAGCCACACTTCAGTTCTCACTTGTCCCATCCTTCTCACCTCCCAACAGATGGGGTTCTGCATGCCGGATTCGACCATTCAACCTCCCTCACTACATACGGTACTTTCTGTAATAGCCAAATGCAATCGTCATTATAAATCACAGTGCATGCCATCATTTACCTTTTTGGTTTGGTCGTACTAGCATATTGTCAATGTTGACTGTTGCTATGGTAGCATCGCAAGCTATGTTTGTCCTCGACCTATGACAAACTCCATACGTACGACCTCATTCGACCTTGAAGGTATATTCAAGTGATGGGTTTCAACATTTAAAAGTGCGATACACTCGTCAGTTTTGAAGTGACGTTGTACTTTCCTCCTAGTGAGTGATTAAAATCAAGACGTTAAGTCACAAGTCGTCATCTTGATTTATTTTGTTTGATCGCAAATCGAATTGGCACGCGACGCATCAGTAGATCAACAAGATGAAAAAATTTCAACTCCCCACAGTTGCAGTTCATTTGTTACTCACTGATTTATGTAACACAGATGCACTTCAGTCTCCCATGTATCTGGTACAAATAAGTAATTCTATACTAAAATATGAACGTCCAATCAACACTAATATGATATCATTACTTGTCCAGTGGTTCCGCTGAGCCAACCATGAAGCAGATTGTGTGATCACTGCAATGGTCCCTCTGTCACAGCACACTCGTCAACACCTTGCACGGAACTTAACAATAGTCACTGTCGAAGGGACAGAACTGATCGTCCACAGTCAAGTCTTGTAGAGGATATGCCACATTTGTTGTGCAACATCTTTTTCATCATAGACACTCGTGCAATAGCTCACACTTTATTGCAACCATTTACAAAAAGGGAAGCCGAACTGCACGAACAGTTCAATGCTGGTTGAATTTCTTTACGAAACCGCCAACAAGGTGTGAAGTACTGTTTGCTCATTGGACAAGTAAATAAGTAACGGAAACTAATAGAATTCGTAAGAGAAATAATGGTATCGACTTACCCTGTAATTGTACCAATTGACCAAACGAGATATGACCTGTGTACAACTGTTTGTTGCTGAAATTTAAAATTAATTAAATAGCGTGCTAATTCTTTCATGCTTGAAGTGTTGAGTATTCCAACTGACCTGGCTAACGTAATCCTCATTTCTGGTTCTCAGACGACCTCCAATCAGAACTCGTCCGTCACTACCTCATCGAAGTGGTCAATTCACCAACACGTGGCGTTCGCCTCAAGGGATTCGCCAGTGAGCCAGTATTTCCCAGTCTAGCTGCACTTATTCACCAGCACACCATTGATCCGTTGGCACTTCCATGTCGTTTGACTTTGCCACCGATTACAACCAACCTACCCTCTTCAGGAACAGCAGCCCTGCCTCCATTAGTAATTGGCACGGAGAAACGGACGAGGAGTTCTATAACGAGCGAAGTAAACAATTTCGACAATGCTACTGTGGCCAGTTCGGCCAGTGTGCTTGGTGCTAGTCCGTCTGAGGTAGGATCCACGCACACGGACGGAGTGGTGACAGCACACAGAGTCGAGGTGGGTCCCATGGTGCCGAATCAGTTAAATGAGACTCAAATGGCCTCCCAGAATGTGCCATTTGTATGCGTGTTGCGTGAAAGTCCCACGCACGGACACAAGCTCTCGCTGGATTCAAATGCAACGCAAGGCGTCAGTAAGTTTCACCAACGGGAAAAAACGTATGCGAAGTCTATTGTTAATGTTAATCACGTGACTCAACCACCTATCACCCTTTACATATGTTTGCAGCTTTTCGTTGTCTGATGCTCGGTTCTGTGGACACACCCCAATGGAGTAATGAAGTGTGCTTCGCACGAGCGGTCGACCAACTGATTCCACTAACTCAACTGACCGCTTCAGAATGCGATCATGGACTTAGCAGAGTGCGTTACACGGAGGTGCAATTACATGTCAGCGCGCACGATGGTATTACAATAATCGACCTGCAACGGCGATTGTTCCTTCGGCGTCATTTACCAAACCACATCCTCATGTATTGTGGGGTCGAATCGAGAAAGAAAGAGTGCGTTTTCTCATGTTGTATACTTCTTGAATTTCCATCCTACACATCACAACTAGTTCAGTCGCCAAAGTTACCCCATCGGTACAGTGACTATTGTGCGGATGACCGATTTAGAACACCTTAAGCATTTGTTTTTCATATTGTCCATGTTCTCATTTGACTAATTACTGGATAAATTTAGCTACACAGGGAAGGTGATTCGATGTATAAGTCGCCAAAATTCTGTTCCGTTTCCACAAGCATAAATCATAACCCACTTTAATCTAAATGAATTACTTTCGTCCATTAGGCTCAAATATACGTGTCGAGTACCCGACAGCTTGATTGAAAAGACGTGCAGCGGGGACGAAATTGCTCATTTCTGATTATACTACTACCAAGTAGGCAACTCTGATAACGAATTTCCATTCTACAGCTGAGGGGACAAGCCTCGAATGAAATAAACTTAACGCTCTTCGGCGTCAGTGGCAGTGTTCAAATTCAGATAAGATTTTCCCGCAGCCCCTTTCTGAAGGAACTAGGCTTCCGTTCCTGCATCCTTAAAGTGATGACCAGAATTTGCTTTTTAATAAATGTTCGCGCGAGGCAACCGTTTTGTCCAGTCCATCGCCAGCATCACAATAGACGAGACCGACTTCGCATATATGGAAGCCTTACCAAATACACAACTTTTGCACTTTCAACATCAACTTGGGTCCCTCAATACTAGGTAATAGCACTTTAATCCGGCTGCATAAAGTTGGCAGCTTGTTGTAAGCACTTGTAAGGACGCTGCGAAATTCACAATGATAAAGCTATGTAAAATAGCGATGTCAGCTTCAATTCCTAAATTAGGATTTTAGCTACTATAGATTGCAGTAATATGCACTTCCTTTGAGTTTGTGCCAAACGAAAATTCCAACAAAGCTAACTTATACATGTGATGTTGAATGCAACTGGTCAACCAATTATCACGCAGCTAACCGACAGAACCAGAGCGGGTCACCAACTATGTGATCACGCTGAAGCTCAGGATTCAGGAGTGAAAATGATAAAATGTATTCAAATTAATAAACAGTAAGTGTACTGAAAGCAACGATTTTGCTGAATTGCAGGTGCAGGGAGACAATATATTTGAATACACAACCGATTAATCGCAAGACACCAAGAATTAGCCCACGTCAGCAAGTGTGGGATCAAAACAGTTTGCAGGCGGTTGTAATGATGACAGATTATGTATTTACGACTACAAACCCTATATCTTGTCTTATTCTATCACCACAGATTTACTCATCCGGAACATCAAGCCCAAGGGATTGTTCAGCCAAAGTGAGTTCACAATATCCAAACTATACATCATACAATAAACACAATAACCATACTATACAATATACACATACAATACATACTATACAGTATGCATACTACTACTAAGACCTTCAAATACATGATGCCAACGGGCTGGAGCATAATTTCATCCCCACGTGCTGTCCGCAGAATGCGGTCAAGCTTGCATGGGAATCGCACTGAGTTCCAGAGCGGAGCAATGCTTGCTCGATTGGATCCCAGTGAACAGTCGCTTGTGAGCTGTCAGACTCAAAACATCCGTAAAAGTCTGTCGACTCAAATCAGAAAGGCCTTGTGTGTTCATTATATCGGCATACGCTCTGACGGACAGTTGTTCGGATGCTATCAAGGATGCGTTTTATGACGCCCACGTTGACCTTCTGAGGCAAACTAAACACTTAGATATCATCATCATCATCAAAGACAGCAATACATCAGTGGTTCACATTAATGCTTAACTGCCATACAACCACGAAGAAGAAAAAGCAAACCCTATGTAGGAAGAGAGGAAAGAAAAGGAGAGCGGAGGTGATTTGATCACTTAAAATAGCTACGTCTACATTCAAACATAAAACATCAAGGCGCCTACACCTTGCAAACAAACAATCGAGCTGAAAGTGGAAGTAAGGTGTCATCAACAAGAAAGCTTCCTTGCGGCTTTCACTGCCCCGCGTCATTAAATGCACTCACTTCACAGACAATTCGAGCAAACAACAACATTCACGCCACTTAGCTCGGTTAGCCGCCATCTCATCTCACCTAACGTCTCAAGCCACCGACTCTGTGAGTCGCAAGGGCTCCAGCCCGGAAGACGAACCCGATCTACAATAACCAACCACTTCATGAACGATTTCATTTGTCTACGCCAGGTCATCATCTGTCCACCTCACACCTTACGCCAGTCGACCGGTGTGGCAAACGACTAGCTGGCATCCTTAGTACATGACCTAACCATCTGTCTGTGCAAATGTAGTGATTGAACAAAAGAACTCGTTTGGTAATCAATGCCAAACACCCACTTCCTAACTTCCTCGTTGCTCACTCGCTTGTATAATTCGATACGTGCGATTGAACGCAGACATCGGTGGTTAAATACCTGGAGACGGTTCACGTCTTCTACTCTGATTGGCCATGTTTCGCTGCCGTATAGTAATACAGCCCTCACTGTTGTCTGATATACGCGACCCTTAAGCTTCAGAGAGATACCTTTCTGTCGTCATAAGTGCCTCAGATTAGCAAACACCGCTCTAGACTTGGAAATACGCGCCTCTATTTCACTCCCTACACCTCCGTCACCGCCGCTGATACAGCTTCCCAGGTATACATACAGCAATACATCAGTGTGAACCACTGATGTATTGCTGTCTATGATGATGATACAAACCGGTTTACAACATCCATGATTTCATTATCTAACATTAAATCTATGTATTCACAGCAATCTTGCAGAAGCACTTTGCATTTTGAGGCTGCAAAGCGCATTCCGAAGTATTTAGCAGAACGTGAATTTGCATTTAGCGTTGCTTGACGTACTTGACGTTGCTTAACGTACGCCGTTCCTGGTGCTGAAACTGTCAGACAGCTCACCGTAAACCCTAACCTGAGCCGAAGTATGGGAGTAAAGCGCAGACAGTATGTTCAAATACTTGGTCGGTACACCCCTGCGTTTAAGCGACTTTAAAAGTGTAGGTCGATCCACCGAATCAAACGCACCTTTATAGTCGAGAAATACGGTAACTGTTAGCCGGCGGTACACATGACGATGATAACGGCGGAAGACTGCTGCAGCTATGCGCATCCCACGGTCTGTATATTTCGAGCACCGCATTTCGACACAGGAAGAAGCACTGTGTTACTTGGAGAACACCGTGTCCTTCTCAGCCGTAGACACAGTTAGATCATATAGCAGTCAGTTACAAGTGGTGCCACTCTGTTAAGCACTGTCGTGTCTTTTGGGGCAACCACCTGGACTCGGACCATACTGCTGGCCGTCCACTTTTGTTTTGTCATTTGCCCAGATAAAATACGCTCGTAAATGCAAGGTGCTTAATTGGCATTTGATTGCCAAAAGGCGTTGGTGAACAAGTTACCCAGTTCGAGTCAGATGTAGGATCCTGATGAACACTGGGAACAAATCGCCAAAGCTATGAAAGCATGCTGTGAACAGGCACGTTCCGATGGAGCTGTTCAGTTGCGACAGCACTGAATTTCTGTCACGTCGATAAACCTTATGAACAAGCGTCGCTCGATCCCACCTGGTTCTGAATATGATGATGACCGTCGAGAACTTAAACGCAAGCTGACTAAAAGCTTGCGCAAAGATCATGAGCAATACTTGGACGAATAATTGAAAGAGATGGAAAAAACCTTTTTATCTGGGAATAGCAGAAGGCTTTTTTCCTGATCCGTGATTGTACTGGCCGTCGAGTCGATGTAAGTGAGACCATGTGAGAAAGATGGTTCACTTATTACCAGTCAAACTGCATTCCAGACGGTCCTCCGTCGGAAGCAAAAGTGGTCCTGGAGCTCAAGTTATTGAAGCGTAATAATGCTCCTGGACTAGACCTCCTCCCTCCTTCTCTTTTCAACGATGGCGGAGAAAGGCTGCTATCAGAACTGACAAAACCCCTCCAGACGATCTGGGAGACTGAAAAGGTACCTCGTAATTGGTGCTTATCAACAGTCATTCCCACTTTCGGAACGGAGGCCCGAAGTCAATGTGACAGCCAGAGGCATCAGTTTGGTGTCTATTGCGTCCAAGTTACTCGATGGCCTCATTTTACGTCGGCTCACTAAGCCCAGAGAAAGTCAGATACGAGTAGAACAAGCAGGATTCCGATCCGGTCGAGGGTGCGTTGATCATATTTTTACCTTATGGCGGATCTTGGAACATCGGCACTCTTATGGGCAACCGACGGTCGTGGTCTTTTTCGACCTAAAGGCTGCTTTCAAATCAACGAGGATTGCAAAGGCACGAGTTGCCTTTGCCAAACTGCGTCATCTGTGGCGTCGAAAAGACGTCCAGTTGTCGCTGAAAGGAAGGGTATATAATGCCTGTGTGTGCTCCATTTTGCTCTATGGTTCGGAAACGTGGCCTGTTCATAAGGAAGATATCAACAGGCTTGTTGTGGTTGACCATCGTTGTCTCCGCCAATTGGCCCATTTTCAGTGGGCTGATCACTTCGGCAATGTGGCCGTTCGCCGGCGCGTATTCCGGAACGCTCGGGGTGCGCGATCAGTTGCTCAACTAATCACGGCACACAGCTTGCGATGGTTGGGTCACGTACTCCGTATGTCGTCTGATCGTTTACCGTACCGGGCAGTATATACTGAGACCACCAACATTTGGGTAAAACCGCGTGGTGGTCAACCAACAACGTGGTCACGAAATATGAACACCCTGACTGCTCCACTGAGCAAAGTAGGTAGGTGTCGCCTGCCTAGCAGGGGTCCTTGTGATAACTCAAACCGCTGATTAGAGACGCTATTCGAGATGTCGTTGTGTCGCAGTCAATGGTGGACCTGTATCCATACCATTTCTAATTCTTCCTGTTAGTCTTCTCTCATTAATTTTCAGCCTCCTCAGTAACGTTTTCTTCTAGGATATTCTACGTCACTGTTGAGGTGAACGGCGGCCCGAGCCACAGTACCTTTTGATCAGGCTCATGGCTGTTATGATGATGTCCGCAGGATAACTGGCTATAACGTTTATCATTTGTACTCACACAGTTAACAAGACTCTTGATGTATGTCTGAGATTTTATATCAACCGGTACACATAACAACAGTGTTGGTTGCCTGTGACAACCGCAGACCTGTTTAGCTGGGACTAAGATAAGGAGAACATAGTGATCAGAACACTACCCGTAATCAAGTTGATATTGTATTCCTTATTCTTTCAGACAGGTACATGGCATTCCATTACCTCCATCAAAAACACCCATCCAAATAGCAAAAAATGGTTTAGCAGAATAATTTTCTTTCTGTGCTGTGGTTCTTAAGAGAACACATTCATGCTCATGGTAAAAACAACCATTAATCCACATCAAACTGAGAGTGATTGTTAAAATTGGGCATGTTTGATTTTCGAACTCGAACCTGCCCGTAGACGAACTCCGAACCTAAAGTCATCGGCCTGAATCGTAATGACCAACTATTGAAAAGACCCTGCACAACGTCGCAGAATAAATGTTGTGTTATTGACTGTGTCTGTAACCAATCACTTTACTCGTCTATGGTAACCACCGATGTGCATAAATAACAAGGAGTACCAAGATCACTAATTAGTCTTTTCGTCAAGACTCACAAGTTTGCAACCATATAGTCAACGGTGAACGTTGATGAGTAGATGGTAGTGATCGAGCTATTTTCATGCAACAGGGAAAATTGACAGCATCTGGCTGCCTGTCGTCTTCAAATGAAGCACAATTTCATGACAGTGCATTTTGTTTTTGACAATCGGTCGGCTGCACCTAAGAATGTGTGAAACGTTTGTCATACTAATACTGAAGTCTATTTCATCAGTGCAGAAAGAAGACGTATATTGCAATGTTAACATTTCGTTTACTCTCTTCAAATGCAAACGTAAAACATGCGGGTTATACGACATACAAACAGAGATAGACAGGGTAGGGACACGTACATAGTCACATCACGTACTATATCAACGCGTTTTTTTAAAACCCATAGCGTTCGGCTTGTGTTGTACCCATTTTTTCAACCAATGTAACATCGATTTTGATCTGCCCGCAATTTTATCTCAAAATACAGGATCTTCGGTATCACTGTACGCAAGGGAATCAGCGAATGCACGACACACGTCTTCACGGAATTTGACCCAACCCAAACCGCGGACAACATCGTACAGTACATTCGTAACACATATCCCCACATAAACACGCGGTAACCAAGATGAGCAAATTATGCTTTGCCAACCAATCGTTTCTGGTTTGTTGTCGAGTTCGTTCAAATTTCTTCAATTTCCCAGACATTTTTGTCATCTATTCAGATATGCGAACAACTGACATTTATGAATGGTTACACTACTTAAGAACTTCACGAGGCGTCTGGTGTGTTCCGAGTACGCATCTTTATCAAGCATGCGAATCGTGATTCTTCTTCTTCGCAAAACTTTCGCCGTTTTCTCATTTTCGATAGCTATAAAAATTGCGTTTCCGTTGTCAATCCATAACCTTGCACCTCGTACAGAATCCCATCAAACTTGGTGCCTTTTACTTTCCCTCACAAACCCAGCCACTTACCACACTGTTTATGTTATTCCCGGTACCCTCGTTTTCTTTTCCCTGAAGCCCTTCGGAAAGGAAGGTCATCCAACTAGCTGACGGAATCGTAAACTTATGGCATCACTATTTAGACAGTATTCTTTTCGGGTTTCCCACTGACCCGTCTTTGCCGTTAAGTTGCATTTTCTCTTCGTTTCAACAGACAACCTAACTGCATAAAGATATGTACTCAACTTTCATGGCAACAACTCACTTCGCGTTTGCGCATGGCATAGATGATGCTAACCTTAGCTACACAATTATGCCTCATGGAGACGCAGTTTTGTGGTTTGACATTTTGTCAACGATTCGCCAAAGCAACAAAACCTCCCCATTACCGGCATCATGTCGAACCACGGCAATTGCTCTAACGATTTCACATGGTCTTATTATTTGTTGTTTATTTATCTGTTTGCTTTTCTACATTTCAAACGCGACTTGTAATTTTGACGTTGTCCCGTCGCCAGAGAAGGTGCTAGAGTGTTGTTGATATTGTCTGCAGGAGTGCAAACAAAAGGATATCCGAGAAACAATGCTTTTCCATTCAGTTCTATATGTTTACTCAAAACCCATATTGGATACACCCCCTATCTGTTGTATGATAGGTATGCAGTCAAAGATACAAGTAAAATTGTGATCGATGAATTAAGTTAGCCGATCAATCATCGAATTGGACCAAAAATGTACAAAAGAAACACCAATCCGCATGGGTCAAATTCAGATAACTCTGTGCACAACTCGGAACGGCTGCAAAGGCAGGCCTAATGTTACAAACATTTATATAGGGAGAGGACCAGCGTTCTCAAGTGATACACAAATGAGCAGTATGCTATGTGACAAAAGAAACATGGATTAGGGTGAGTCAGGAATAAAACTTCTCGTGATCTGAAGGGAATAAACAATCTTATTGAAATCATCACCAGTACTAACTCACAACGTGAAACAGGCGTTCAACACAATTTACAAGTGTTACCCACTTGAGTTCACTAAAGGTAGAAAGGAGAATACGACAACCCAGTGTAAACGTGTGAAGTAAACACGCTGTAATTCGCAAAAAAAACCGCGCAAACTGTCTGCGAGCGCAAGCAACCTACCCGCGGTGTATGGCGCATACGATCGCCAAACCTTCTAGGTCACCAACAATAGAATGTCAGCGAGGTAGCCAGTAAAGCAACTGGATAGACACCAGCCATGTAACCACATTGTTGGTAATCAATTCGTGCACAGTGACAACACGGCCACAATTTGTGTTAATTTCCAGTGTCTGCCTAGTCACTTTAATCACGTGCTCTCTGTGAATGTAAGACCAACCACAATGGCCAAAGCACACAATCGAGACTGGTGGCAAAACCAGATATATAATGTTCATTTCGTCTTTAAACCATTTCATACATGTTTTAGGAGGCCAATTTCGTGCCACTTGACACGAATGTGATGCTAACCACGAACAGACGCGTAAATTCTTAACCTAAGGTTGCAACTTGCTATAATACTAGAAAAAACGTAACGTAATGTAAGTCAAAACCACCACTTTTTCGTAAAATTCACACGGGGATAATCGTATCCCTCACTAGGATGATGAATAACAGAACCCGATAAACAACTCTCAATAGGAGTAAAGGACAATGATAACAGACGTGACCGATTCGATAAGTTAAAAGACCTCGGGCTGGATTCGAAACAGCATGCTCAAAAGCGGCAGGCGCCCTGCTAAGAAAGCCAGCTGGTTAATTCGAAGTATCATAATGCAGACAGTTAACAGGGTACATTCAAAATACTTTGAACACATTTTTAAAGAATTTAACCAGAAAAACAAGTGTACATTCACCATTTCACCGCACGTCACAGCTGACGAAGTAGGAGCAATGTCTCCGTTACCGTGGCTATTGTCCCAACGGTATTGTTTGAAATAAAAAACATGGAAACGGAATCGCATGAAGAGAAGCAACATAATGGAGATGAAAATCGCATCCCACACACAAATTCGGCTTCTCTTCCAAAATGATTTGCACGATTTCAAAACAACATCAACCACACAATTTATGCTAAGTAGTCTAACGCCCGAACAAACTCCGGATGTCAATCGATTCTCTAAGCGCACCCTCAGAGTGCCGTCAATGGCAAAGTTAAACAGGAAGGGATAGACAGTCACCTTTATCTCGTGTATGCTAGCAATCCGAGCGGACACCACATACAATTATTGGAAAAGTAGAAAGCTGTACCTTCCGCACTTCCTGAGGGCGATTTTCAAATTGGTCAACTAAATCCATCTACTGATATGGTTTGAAGCCATTTGCTTGAAACCTCCACTGTTCAAGCAAACTCCTTGAAATGGCCTATACCCAATGCCGCAAAAACAAGAATACAAGTAAACAAAGAACTTCGCTGCTGGGTCACTTTTGTTGTTCGACTGGACTACGTCAGGAGAGGCTTTAGTTCACATTCTTAATTCTATCTGAGAACGTCGACTACAAGTCTTCAAACTGCGTAGATCAGTACACATCAGGAGCCACTATCACATTGGCTTTTTAGCCTAAAAAAAATTCCGACTCGCCACCCAGTGTTCGGTTTTTGCCCTTACATTGGAGGCATCAGACCAAACCCCTTTTGTTTGCCGCGTTGATCCTGACAATTGATTCATATGTGACCTAAATTTTGTAACCCTATCACCCATACTTACAAATCGTAATATCTCGCAAAATTAACAATTAGGAAATGAACGAAGCGTCGTTACTCAGAATGTTCTACATAATTCCTTGAATTACACACAGCACAGACTTCCCATCAAGTAATCTCAGTAGAAAGTTCGTCCCATGGTAAGCGTGTGTTCAACAGTTCACAAAACAGTTATCGATCTGGCGAACCGAAATCGCAACCTAAAAGTGCATTGGATGATACTTTCTACGACTTAAAAAAACTGTGGGAATGCGAAGTCTGCTATCAACTATGGGTGATGTTTAAAGTACATCTATCATATATATCACTACTCACCAGTAATACAACATCGAAGTCAACCCAATACGTATAGGAGCCTTAACCGTTTAGTCCTCCAAATCAGCAGTTCTAGTTTCAATCCAAAAGCTGACGGTACACAATCAATCGAAGCTGAAAAGTGGTTACAATTGTCCGCAACTTTCTGAAAGAACGCCGGGGTGTGAAGTCCCGACTGCACGAACCCAGAATAAGCCCCCTTTGATGAAACTGGGAAAAGAAAACAGAACGTTTGGTGACATAATGAACAACGTGAGTAGCCGCTATTGCCATGTCCTGAATGTGCACACGTATAAATACTAGGTCACCACACGAAAGACAACCGAGTGGAAATCGATCTGCCGCGGTTAAACAATCAGGTCAAGTGTAAGCGCCAGTTACAGATGAGTAAACCACACATGCATGGCACACATATATCAATGCTAAGTGGTCCGACGTGAAAGAGAATACTATCACCAAGCCTTGATTACTTGGGAGAACCGAACTAACTCAGCATTGGTAACGCAAAACGGCTGTTCCTAATCTAACTGATTGCAAAGTGAGGGACAAGACGGACGGATAGTCCCTTGTTACCAAAGGAAGCGTGGACGTACTGGATAAAAGACGGGGATGTTCAGATTGACTGAGATTACAATCAAATGTACGTGCAAGCAGAGAAAAAACCAAGAACATTATGAGAAGGTAATCATTATCGTCATTATAATAATCGCCGATGAGGTCACGATATTGTACAAGAGAGATCACCGAGAAAGTGTGAATGAGGTGAAACATGAAAAAAAATCAACGAACCATATTAGTCGCGTGAATTCAATTGTGAACACACATGTGAGAGTGCGTAAACGAGAGCAGAGGGGAAGGGGCGAAAACAAAATAGACAGAGTGGATCACAATGGAGCCTGCAAACAGGCGCGCCGTTAACACTAGTTCGCGTAGCAACTGCCGTGGTACACAATGGTGGTAACAAACTCAACCGGAGAACCAAAGCAGATACAGGGAAGAGCCGCTAACGCAAGTTGATTGCACGCAAGCGAACGCCCGATAAGGCAAGCCACTGCAAAGCCATGACGTCGGACAAGTGAGTGCACACACGAAAAATCATAAAGAAGTGAAAAGAGAGGACGGGTAAGACGAAAGAGAAAAATCAGCGACGATGTAATCAGTGGAACTCCAGAGAAATAACTTGAGGAGAATACGGGCTCCGAGTAAAGCAATATCCGGCAACGAGAACGAAGAAACAACACGCACCAGACATATAAGAATTAGGAAATAGACAGATCAGGCCTCAATCCCAATCGAGCCTGGCTAACGCAGTGGTTGGAAACGGACTATGAATGACAGACTAGCGGCCGGG
Organism: Paragonimus skrjabini miyazakii; assembly: GCA_014338405.1. Classification (NCBI taxonomy): domain Eukaryota; kingdom Metazoa; phylum Platyhelminthes; class Trematoda; order Plagiorchiida; family Troglotrematidae; genus Paragonimus; species Paragonimus skrjabini miyazakii. The sequence continues at coordinate 28,892 of JTDE01000442.1, read as the reverse complement.
TTGAACGTTCAAGTTCGGAGCAGTTTACGGTAATAAAGACGTCGGTCTAAAGATTGGGATGAGATGGGAGGAGCATTATCTGCAACATTTGTGTCCTGGAACAGAAGCATCGCCCGCGGTCAACTGTTGACCTTCAACCGCTTCATCGCCTGTATCCACAGGTAAACGTAAAGCTGAAAGTGACGAAATGTGAAACAATGCCTGAAAACCTCTGTGGAATGTTAAAAGGTGCAAACCAATAGTGGAAAAAACGTTAGACTGAAACATGTCTGCAATCAATCGATAACCGAACATTAAAAACACGCATACAGAGAAGCCCAGTTACTGAATGTAACTTTCTTAGGAATAAAAGCATGGGTTTAATCGCTACATCACAACAAATCAGACCGTGTTCCACTGCAGTAAAAAGACAGAAATGTGCACGAGAATTAATTGAGGTGACTAGACCAATGGTCAGCGTCTATCTAGTGCGGCCAAGAGACGTGTTATGGATCAAAAGGCCAAGCATACAATCGAGTCCTTTATTGATCATGAGCAAAAAATTACAAATAAAAAAGCCCAATTTATAAACCTAACAAACCCATTCGAACAAACAACGAATCCTATGCACAACCGAGTTATCTGTGTGAATTGCGTGCGCGACTCGTGACGAGAACAACGTCAACGGTTAAACTATGTTAATGTTGTGGAGAAGCCTGTTGTAAACCTAAACAAGTCGGGACACTAAGGTTGACAGAAAGTGAGCATAACCAGAAATGACATAAGGAGATCCAATTCACGAAACTCACATGTCAAGATATCATCATCAAGAGCTTGAACAAACAAACAAGTGAGCTACAATAAGAACAAAAAAGCGCTTGCCATAAAACCAGCTTTTGGAAGCATTCGCCAAACGGTTTCAGTGAAATGTAACTGCTTCACGGAAAACTCAATCCAGTAATAGCAACAATCCGTTACCCAACCCGACTGGCCGCTATCCTTTTGAACGTCTCCAATCGATAAAGAAGCACTGGGGCCTCAGATCAAGAGATGCACGTGATAAACTAATGAGTACTTCAGCTTCCTTTGTCAAGTCATTTGTCCATCACTCTAATTTATGCGTTGATGAGTTGGAAGCTCAACAAAAGGTGTGGATGAAGTAAACAATGGTACACTAAGGATTAACTTCACATGTCCAGGACTGGTTATACCGGTAAGCGGTGTGCTGTATGAAGAGTTATCCTTCACGGTCTAGGCGTCTATCAGCGTCTTCACCCGTTTCGACAGAAACACACGAGCGCAGAAAATGGGTAGCACACCAACGCAACCAGTTAAGACTAGCACCATGTTCGAAGTCTGAGATGGTGCTTGAATCACACGTTGGGGAATGATTGACTATCGCCCTCAGCTAGGTGGCTGGTTGACCGACTACTAAGTGATTGCACGTACGGACAGGAAGACAGACAACGGAAATCCATAAGGCAGAACAGTTCAAACGGAAGACTTAATTCTAGAATTTGGATAGATGAAGCGCGAACGAGTGTATGCTAACGGCTCTCTCTCGAATAGAGAGAAATGCTACACAAATCAGTCTATTTGAACAATAACTGGACATCGCATTAGGCTTTGAGAACTACAAGGGAAGGGTTTTGTCTGTCAAGAGTACACCGAATCACTGTTTAATGAATAATGTTAGCGAGGTCTGTCATCAGACTCGTCCTCTGGTTGTGGGTCGGAGAATGGCCCTGACGTCAACCTCAGACTTGGTCACCAGGTAGTGGATTGGCGTCCAACAAGATTGTTAGTCTTGCGATGCTGCTACGACGAAACACGTTAATAATCGCAAAACAATTCATCATACCTTCACAAGAGAACAACAGCTCCCGAACAGTCAGCTGTCAGAAACAGCCCATCCGATCAGCGGTGGCCATGCACAGCCCACGTAACCGTGAGGATTAGGACGCCTTTCAGACAAACATAAATTACCAACAATAATGTCACCTAATGAACAAGGGCAAATTGCGGCGATTAGACAGACAACAGATACCTAACGATATATCTTTAGAGTTGTCGCGTTTGAGTTTACAAAGGAGCTGCATCTCGGCCCAACAGCGTGATTGAACTTGTCCGCACCCTAACTTCAAAAAACCAAATTTACTAGACAGTCAACAGACTGCACAACAGTACTTAGTCTTCGGAAGCTATCAAGATCTCAGTGACGTACAGGAGAACACATGAAAATACCTCACGGCATCGAAAAGACGGATAACCTGGAGTGCGCCAACAAAGGTACACAGACAAACAATACCAAGAAGCCAAAAAACACAGTCGAGAAAATGCCTGCATTTCGCGGACGGTGGGAAGATCCAGAGCGCTGGACTGAATGGAATAGGTGAGGCTGACGTGAGTGTCGCAGCAAAAATCACGTGGGTCAAATTCAACGCACGCACACAATAATGAAAGCTTACCGACGGCGGTGAACAACTCAGTAATATTAGTACAATCTTTGGCGGATGTCTCCATGAAGATTAGTCCGTTTTCAGTGGCGTAAGCTTGGGCTTGCTAGCAAACAAAGGATGATGAAACAAGAGTAAGTTAGACAGCATCCCACAAAAGAAAAAACAGGGCATCACAAAAACTATTGCACAGACGACGTAATGGAAACATTACCACAAAGCGGTTTCAGTTACACGGAAAGATATTCGAAACCAGTAACTTGTAATACAGTCGTGCGTCAGAACATGTTGACATGTTCGAAGGCGACATACGAATACAGTTTACGCTGTGACATCAGATTGAAACCCTTCTGCAGTGTGGCCGCCAACAGTGCGCACGGGGATCAACTGTGCCCTTACACACTAC
>JTDE01000442.1:15030-25951 GCA_014338405.1 Paragonimus skrjabini miyazakii | reverse complement strand
ACTCGAGGAAACCAGCATGAAGGTACAAGGCTAGACGAAATGCACTTTTGTGGCTCGTTAAGCACTGTATGGGATTGAAAAATCCAGATCACGAAACAGCTATTCGCCCGGAATGAGAAACTGATATGAACGGCGTCTGTAGGGTCCGCAACAAAGGCAGGTTATGGTTCGTTAGTAATTTCTTGGAGTGGTAATCAACCAGATATGGTAGTTCTGTCCGAATGGGTGAATAGCACTCAGTGCTACTGACTGGTATAGCCCCTAGTCCACCAATCGAACCAGTGACAGTGATTATCGTAAGTTCTGACACCGCAAATATGGTGCGCCTTCACTATGATTTTGTAGCCTAAATTATTGCTGACTGACGAGACGATTGAGTTGTTTCATAAGTATGTAAGAGTTAATTCAGTTTTCACTGTGAAATAACAACTATTAAGAGGGTGGAAAATGGTTATATCGGGAACAGGCCTTCAACACACTACGAGAGCAGAAAGAGTAATGCCTACAAATCGGTACAAATAAACAACAGATGAAGTGATAACGCACAAAAGTGAACCGCGTAGTCGTCGTAGAATCACGACTAAACGAGGAAGCACGTCACGTGAGTGACAGTCACAGACGGCTATGGGTTATGAAGCTCGAGAAGCGCGTGCGCACATGTGCATGACTAGGCATCGATTATGTGGAATAATTCATCAGCAATCAATATATGCATCATCGAAATTACTGCTGGTTATGGCCAGACATTACGTTCCAAGATCCTTAGAATCCAAATAAATACGCCATTACCAATGCAATCCCAAGAATAACAATCTTCGTCTGAAAAAAAAGGCCTGGTAGTACACAACTAGAGTGAGATCAGAACAGCATATAACATTAAGTTGTCAGTTTTGAAATGCCCGTCATTTCTATGAATATCAAACGGCCTAGATGTGATTCCCATGTTTTTTTTTAGAAAGATGCGCGCCTATTTTGCTCAAAAACATTCGTCTCGTTATGGAAATTATCACGTCTTCCCCACCCCAAGTGAATATTGTTCAGATCCAAACGAACATCGTCATGTGTCTCTCCCGCTTATGTGAACGAATGATCAAACGTCCGTGAACTAAGACTGTACTACATCACCAAGATGACAGGCACATACCTAGAAAACAGCAGTGCGGATTCCGACTTCAAGGCTTGGCGGAGGTTCCAATTATCTGGTTTTCTCACGCATAATCACTCATACGCGAGGTCTTCGACGGGCTCTGGCAGGAAGCAATCCTAGATAGGTTGTCGATACGCGGAAGCGATTTGCATGATCAGATTGTGCAGATTGAGTCACCCCTATCGTAACACACGATGAGTACAGGCATTCCACAAATCTATATTCTTCAGTTGTTTGTCGATGGCGCAGTTTTTACACCGAAATGCACTACTAATCCAAATCGACATTCTGTATCTCTACAGCTCCCGTTCAGTTGTGCTTCGAACAACGCCGTATATGAGTTACTTTGGGAGAATTCTTGATACAATCTTTTAAATCTGTCGATAAGTCTCCTTCGTCAGACTTCTACATCACGAACCTTGCCAATTCTCGGCCACTACCTTGTTCTTTATTCCAGTGATATAACCCACTGCGTTTCTTCATAAGCTATCTTGATCCAATCCCACTGAACTTAGAGTCAGTCACTTTTATCTTAAGAACTTAAGATTCGTTTACATATCCCGGACAGGATATCCCAAACACCATTCTAGGACGGCGATTAAGACAAAGTTACACACACCACTTTAATAATACACTCATAACTTTCCATCTCCAAATACTATCGCATATTAGAGTTGTTATGCGTCTTTGGCTCCCCTAGCAACAATAATCCGGTACGTGCTCTGCTAAACTAGCTAAATATGCCTCTCTTCATGTTTTTTTAGTTAGCAATGCAGACTCAGCCATCTACGTTAAATGAAGATACTACAATGTAGCGAATAACTTCATTCCTTTTGTTTTGACACCAAGGTAGCTAGACTGTGAAATTTTCTTTCTTTCTTAAAACCACCACATTTGTCAAATTTGAGCAAATTCCGATCGGTAAGAGGATACGTAATATTGGTGGACTCTAATAAAGGTGAAAATCAAGTCTAATGCTTCATTTCGAAGTGGGACAGTCGATAGATATACGTGAATGCGGGGGCAGCGATCAAATGTGGGTTGTGTTCAATTTGAAATAATCCAAACCCACCGAATTTTTAGTACACTTTTGTAAACGCAGGGTTAATAAGTAGCTGCTCATTACCCACTGAATTCTTCACTGAATCTTCAGCTAATATGGAAACGTCTTTACTAATAAGCTCACCATTCCGTCGTAACAGTACACGGTTGGTGGCATCCAAAACGGAATAGTCTGTCACAGTGACCGAAGCCAAAGGACGCCTGTGCTTCAAACCATCACCCCAAGTGGCTTGCGCTGCACCACTTGCGGTTCCACTCACAGTGCACACACACACAAACTATCGTAATGTGAAAATAACAAACCTCATTGGTCACGGCTCGCTGGGACTCTAAATCCAATTTATTCCCAGCCAGGGCGAGTACTTTCACTGAATTTGCCCGCTCGTTCAGCTCATGCACCCAGGCCTTGGCTCGTTCAAACGAGCTCAAGTTGGTTATGTCATACACAATTATGGCAGCCTGCGCGTTACGATAATACATTGGTGCCAGACTGTGATAGCGCTCCTGACCTGAGAAAAACGGAGTGGGGACAGATTCATGATGAAAGAAGGGTGTGATAACAACGATCAACGACAATCTAAAATAAGTAAAAACGATACTAGACAAGCCAACAGTTGGTTTTGGTGAGACTGTGGTGGTGGAAAGTACAAAACTGTCGCGTGTGCACTAAGACCTGTAAAACAAAATCGAGCATATTGAAAAATTGCAAACCGACAAAAAACCCATAGAGCATACAAAGTATCTTGTCAAATCATGTACGTTCAAGAACGATAAAACGACTTCACGAAACAAGTGCTTAGAAAAAAGGGAGAACTTAATCACGGCGATAGTATCACAATTACTAAGAATAATGCATCAGCCTAAACTAGAGCTCACCTACCAAATAATCACATTTTCAAGAACTTGTGAACAAATTATAAAGTTCAAAACTGGAGTAGGATGGTATTTGCAAAACAATTTTCTTGAGATACTCACTGCAGAAATACGTCAAACAATGTCCAAGACACCCGATTAGCTGTCATCTCTTACACAAACTCTAATGGTCAGGACCACCCACGTTTTTGAGACTATCACGACCCGCACTGGCAACTACCATTATTTAAAGCACTGCGTGAATCTGGTCCAATTAATGATAACAGCTGAAAGGCGAAAGCCGCGGGATGGTAACCCATCGACCAATCTCGCCAGTCGCAAACTAAAAACAACCAGAATATATGACAAGAACATGCAACGATAACAGATGAACACAGTGAGCTTAGGGTAAAAAAGCCAATACAGTGGTAGGTGGATGGTGTGAATCGCTGTATGAACGAGACGCTATCACAGATAACCAGAAGTCTTGAGGTTGGGTAACGTGCTACACTGAGGACCAAATCGACATTGAGCTGGTGCCGAGATGTTACAAAGACGTTAAGGTCAAGAAAGTGTTCGACCATACAATCACTTCACCATTCGCCTGATTTAATTCATGTCGATCGATGGCGCAGGTTGATAGAGGTAGAGGCATCTTTGCTATTACTGTGCACTTCACAACAAAAATATTACCCACCGACGTGCTAGTGTCAACAAAGTGAGTGTGAAACGTTCGTATCAAGCAGACTGCTGGTAATAATAGCGCGAGCGGAAACATATTAATTTTGAAGCACGGTCTTGCACTACCCACATACCATCTCGCTGAGTTATCCCGTTCAGCATGATCTGCACGTCTTCGTTAGAGCGACTGTGGAGGACAGCGCCATCCACATACCTTACGTCAGTCAGTAAAACGTTGGGTGGAAACTACATACGAAACTTATTAACGTTGGGGAAAATTTTTTTCCTCAAAAATGATTTATTTTTTGAGATATCTACGAAAAATAATTTGCGATTTTGAATTCTACTTTTTTGCTTCACAACGTGCCAAAACTTAATTTTGGCGCACGTTTCTCCTGCGTCTCTGATTGGCCGATCCCATTTTTAATGCATCAATTCAGGTGGGATTCTTCACCGCTATTCAAAGACTATATGTATGCAGACGCTGGTCTGCAATATTACTTTTGGTTTGAGAGCAAATACAATCTCGGCTAAAGTTCACAGTCTTCTGTGTTATTCTGGGGTTTCCGGGTATTGCTAAACTCTGTGCTACGTTCCATGGTTCGTATAGTCGTGTGTTAGACATTTCTAATTATCGTTGTCCAGCGGGTAATAACAGTTTCCCAGTGAGCCTTCTCGAATGTCCCTTATGACAACATTGATCAAAAAGATAGAGATGAGACACCTCCGGCAAACACCAACAGAAGCCCAAAAACCGGACAGTGGTCAAAAAACCTACACCCTGCTAGCAAAGTGAATATACGATGATACTAACAAATACATCATCATCATCATCATAGACAGCAATACATCAGTGGTTCACACTGATGCTTAACTGCCACACAACCATAAAGAAGAAACAAATCCTATTTAAGAAAAGAAAAAAAACAAAAGGGAGAGGGTAGGGGACCTAACCACTAAAAATAGCTACGTCTACATTCAAACATACAACATCAAGGCGCCCACACCTTGCAAACAAACAACCAAGCTGTAAGTGAAAGTAAGGCGTCATCAGCAAGACAGCTTCCTCACGGCTTTCACTGCCCCGCGTCATTAAGTGCACTCACTTCACAGACAACTCGGCCAAACAACGACAACATTCACGCCACTGAGCTCGGTTAGCTGCCATCTCCCCTAAAGTTTCAAGCCACTGACTCTCTGAGTCGCGAGGGCTCCAACCCGGGAGACGAACCCGATCTACAGTGACCAACCCCTTCGTGAACGATTTCATTTGTCTACGCCAAGTCATCACCTGTCCACCTCGCACCTTACGCCAATCGGCCGCAGCGTCGGCAAACAGTGCTCGGTGTGGCAAGCGATTAGCTGGCATCCTTAGTACATGACCTAACCACCTAAGTCTGTGCAAATGTAATGATTGAACAAAAGAACTCGTTTGACAATCAGTGCCAAACACCCGCTTCCTAACCTCCTCGTTGCTTACTCGTTGGGGCCACCCGATACGAGCGATTGAACGCAGACATCGGTGGTCAAATACCTGGAGACGGTTCACGTTCTCTACTCTGATCGGCCATGTTTCACTGCCGTAAAGTAATACAGCCCTCACTGTCGTCTGATATACGCGACCCTTAAGCTTCAGAGAGATACCTTTCTGTCGCCATAAGTGCCTCAGATTAGCAAACACCGCCCTAGCCTTAGAAATACGCGTCTCTATTTCATCCCCTACACATCCGCCGCCGCCGCCGCTGATGCAGGTTCCCAGGTATACAAACCGGTCAACAACTTCCATGACTTCATTATCTAACAGTAAACCTACGTAATCACAGCAATCTTGTAGAAGCACTTCGCATTTCGAGGCTGCAAAGCGCATTCCGAAGTACTTAGCAGAACGCGAAACAGCGTTGCTTGAGCCGCTTGAAAGTTGTCAAACAGCAACACCTTATCGTCAGCATAATCAAGATCAGTCAGCCTTCCACCAGGTAGGAGGTCAACACTGGCATCATTTGAGTGACGCAGACAGTCCTCCATTATTTCGTCCATGACGAAATTAAACAAAAATGGTGAAAGGGGACAGCCTTGACGAACGCCGCTCCTGGTGCTGAAGCTGTCAGACAGCTCACCGTAAACCCTAACCAGAGCCGAAGTATGGGAGTAAAGAGCCGACAATATGTTCACATACTTGGTCGGTACACCCCTGCGTTTAAGCGACTCCAAAAGTGTAGATCGATCCACCGAATCGAATGCACCTTTATAGTCGAGAAATACGGCAATTGTTGACCGGCGGTATACATGACGCTGCTGCAAAATTTGACGAAGGGTAAAATATGAACTATATATCCCCAGCCAGGACGAAACCCTGCCTGTTCTTCTCTGATGTTTAACTCCCGAACTGCAGTGAGTCGACGAAGTATAATGGATGCGAGAACCCTAGAAATGACTGGGGTTAAATTAATTCCCCTATGGTTTTCACAAGAGCTCCTGATACCCTTTCTGAATATAGGGACTCTTATCGCGTGACCCCAGCATGGAGGGATGGTCTCCGTCATCCACACTAGTTGAAACAGCTGAGTTAAGGCCTCGACTAATACCTCTCCACCTTCTTTAAAAAGTACTGGCACGAGATCATCTGGTCCGGCAGCCTTATTACGATTGAGAGCCGAGATGCAATTGCGAACCTCAGTCTCAGTGGGTGGTTCTAGATCTACCGACCAGGGCGTCACATCACAAGCTTGTGGTGGAAGCACGGTAGAAGCAGGAGGCCAGCTGAATTGACCCTCAAAGTGTTCCGCCCAGCGTTCCAACCTTCTGGACTTATTATAAATTAGTGTGCCATCTGTCTCGCTGATAGCTTCACTGACAGACGGTCGCTTGGGACCAGTGGCACGGATCAGCTTAAAGAGTTTGCCGCTGTTCCCTGAGGCAAAAGCGGTCTCCATTTCCCTAACTTTTTCCACTAACCAAGCCTCGCGGTCAGCCTTTAGACTACGTTTCAGTTTCCTACGGATATCTCTTCTAGACTTATTATGTGAACTACCAGGAGGAATCTTCCGTCTGGCTTCTAACAACTCCAGAGATTCCTCTGAAATCCAATGTTTGTCAAACTTATGTACCCCAAGCCGCATGCTATAGTACCTGCTTTCTGAATAGCTTGTGAGATTTGTGTCCAGCAGCTATTAGGGTCTTCGGAGAGAGTACCACAAAGGCGGCTTTCTAAGCTGGTTTGACACTTATGCCTTACAGATGGTAAAGCCAATTTCTCAACAGCCAGTCGTTGCTGTCGGTGAGTTCGTTGACCCGCAAAACTAAGAACAAAACGACAACATACCAATGCATGATCTGAGTCCAAGTACGTGCTCCAATAAGAACGACAGTCTTGGATGGAACCACGCCACCTGTAACTAACAGCTATGTGGTCTATCTGAGACCAGGCCTGATTCGGAGCAGGCGGGCGCCAAGTATAGCAATGACGTGAACGATGCCTAAAACTAGTGCTGGCTAAAAATAGCTGATAGTCGACGCACAGTTGCAACAATCGCCCACCATTATCTGACCGATGAGACGCTACCCCAAACTTGCCGCCTAAACGAGATTCGGCCTCACCAAGGCGACCGACCTGAGCATTCATATCTCCCGCCAGAACCACTACATCGGAGCTACGTGTCGACCAGAGGAGAGCGGCCAGTTAAAGAGACTAACTTGACCTGGATCTGTAGACCTGATACAGTTCCATCCGCAGTTTTCCGGACGAAGCGTACTGGGTAAGCATTGCGTAAAAACTCCTTGTAAAAAGTTCTATCACGAAACGCCCGATCTATAACGATTCAACTTTATTTGAGAGAATCAATTAAGCACTGCTTCCCGGGACATCACCTTAACAAACACATTTTAGCCTGAAAGCGATGACGATCAGTTTACTGGAGGTACTTATTAGAGACATAAAATCCTTTGGCACCAAATGGGAGACCTGAAGTATACCTCAAATGGACAGTAAATAACTTGATGTGCACTTTTTTTACATCAACGTACTGATATGCTTCAATAAAAACGGAAAATCGGGCCATAATTTTACGCGTAACAACTTAAAAGGAATCAAAGTAGAATCATTCAGAGAAACGTCGGAGTGGACAACGATTTTGAGTGTGGATATTCAGTTTAGCTGCGTGGGAAGTATCCACAAAAGATTAGAGGACAAAGCGGCTCAATTGCAGTCAGCCATCTGAATGAACTGTCCATATCATTCTTGAAAAGGCATCAATCAACCTTCACAAGTGTATCATATCGGGTCAAAGTTGAAAAGCGACCTTCTGTGTTGTTAGCACCAATTCAGTCTTTGTTTGTGTAGGTTGCATGCATAGTTTACTGGGTTTATAGCTCATGTTGTCTCCTTTTACAGGATTATTGCTTGAACCTCCGCTTCGGAAGGACGTTGCCTCCGTTGTTTCCATGTTGCACGAAGTTCGTCTACGAATAGAACGGGTAACCAAAGTTAGAACGTCCCGCTTGTACTTTACGGACGTTGATCTGCTATGTTAATGGTAGCAGTAGTGTGTATCTGCTAGTAGTGGTAGCGCACATCCTTGTCCGAGTCGGGATTTGCACTCCCGATCCTCGTGCTTGACACTAGCGCGTTAACCGAAACGCCCGCAACCTCATACTAGGCGTGACCGATCAGTCATACCTAAGCGCTCGATCGCTTTAACAAGAACGAAGCTCGGATCTAGTGCTTCCTCAGGAAATGGGCCGGCCGAAAGGCTCATTTGAATGTAACGACTGTAATTGAATGTGAGTGGTGTTCAACTTAAAATTCGATGAAAAGAATGAGATTACCCTGTCACTCACCGTGTCCGCCTGTTGGTCTATCGCCGCTCGTCTTTGGTTCCAGCGTCAACGACTCTAACATAATGGCTGTCTTTATCTACGTGTCGACTGAACGAATTTCGTGAATAGAGAGCCTCCAACATATGCCGTTTCTTGCGACCACTTTCGCATGATCTATGTTGACTTCGTGACTTGTGTCCGCGCAGTGGTGCCACAATTGTGATCTAGGGTGGGTTCGTCGCACCGATAACGTGTTTGTGCTGTTTGCCTGCCTCTCTCACATACTGTTGGCCACATCTGAGACACAGAATTGCGTAGACCACGCCAGACTGTTCATGTGGTTCTACACGGTACTTCATCATCATCACCATCATCATAGCAGCCATGAGCCTGACCAAAAGGTACTGTGGCTCGGGCTGCCGTTCACCTCAACACTGACGTTGAATATCCTAGAAGAAAACGCTAAGTAGTTTGAAAATTATTAAAAGAAGACTAAGCGGAAGAACTAGAAAAAGTATGGATGCAGGAACGCCACTGACTGCGACACATCGCCATCTCGGATAGCGTCTCCAACTAGCGGTCTGAGTGATCACGAGGACCCCATCCAGGCGAGCGACACCTACCTAACATGATCCTTAGCGTTCACCAAAGTTGAATGGAATGTCTGAGTTTGGCTTGTGTGATATATGGCTGAAGCATCCTTTGTGCTGTTTCAGATGTGCTGTGAATATATAGCATTGTTATACGCGTTTTGAGTTCTGCACGTTCAGTTCTTGTGGACCCTTATGAAATTACTGGGGTACCCACTGGAAGTGAACAGTTTAGAAATGTGTTTTCGTTCTCGTCTTCTGAGTTCGGCTGAGCTACGGTACGTGTCTGCACAACTAAATAATGATTGCCGTGAGGCAAACACGGTCGGAGGATACGAAAGAGGAACTTTGCCAGTTGGTAACCCGGGGCCGTCCTGGATGCAACGACTGGTCTCAATGGTATTTGATTCTTGTGGACCTTTGGTAGCCCGTACAGTCGTGGCAGTGGTCTTTCAATAAGTCTAAGGTGTTTAGTTTGTCCTTCTGTAAGTGACTTCTTTTGCTTGAGAGCTGTCACAGTTGAGGTGGTTCGAGCCCTCAGACCCTTCGCAGTTTCTCATGTGATACGTTCGTATGTAGCGAGTGTGACAGCTTGCGCATTTCGATGACCTATTGGGCTAAACTGGACGGTGTGGCCACCACACCGATAGTCATTCATGCCAGGCAGGCCAATAGGTAGAAGTCTGACATACCAGACTCCTGATCCTCCAGGTTGAGGGTTGGAAGGTTGGCATCTTTTTCCGGAAAATGTACCAGTTCTGGTACATTGTCACCCACCTGCTGCCTTGCGGTATAGGCTTTTGAGCCAAAGGCTTTGGTTGAGAACCCTAATCGTTCTCCTGTCTAGGTCTGGGCGCTCTGACAGTATCTTAGTCGACACACAACCACGAATAAGCACAACACAAGTAATTCCATACCGTATCGGCCGTCTCGTAGTATAAACCAGGTGAAAACATGCTACAGCTGATCCCTCTCCCACTGTCCTATCAAATTTAGTTCTCAGGCTTCTCCCGACCTCCATTTTTGTTAGTTACTCCACAGGTCACACAACAGATGTAGCTAACCGTGGTAACACTGAGCCGGTAAGTTCCGTCTCTTACCATTTAGCTTCAAACCTCCCTTGTCCCTTGCTTAGACCTAGAATGCGAATTAATATAGGTGCTTTCAACGTTCGCACGCCAAAACAGATAGGTCAACAGACCGTTCTTGCACGAACGTTAGACTCAGTGCATGTTGACGTCTGCTGTATCTCGGAAACTAGAACCCAGGACAGTAGTCGGCGTATGGAACTAACAGCACCCGCATTGTCTACCCGATACTGGTTATACACTTCGAGTGACTCCACAGCCGTTGTTACAGGTCAGGCTAGAGTGGGTATAGTCCTTAGGTCGATGGCTGCAGCCGAATTGATAGATTGGATTCCTGTTAACAGTAGACTTTGTGCCGTCCGCTTGGCAGGTTCCGTTAAGGCCAGCTGTAGACGCAAGACTTTCACAAATTTATTCATTGTGTCTGCATACGCTCCTACTGACTGTAGTCACGTCGGCGTCAAAGACGCGTTTTACTCGGATCTAGCCTCTCCCCTTTGGTCGACACTTGGCTATGAAATAGTCGTTCTGGCCTGAGATATGAATGCTCAGGTCGGTCGCCTTGGTGAGGTCGAATCTCGTTTAGGTGGCAGGTTTTGGATAGCGTCAAATCGGTCAGATAATGGCGGGCGATTGTTGCAGCTGTGCGTCGACTATCAGCTATTTTTAGCCAGCACTAGTTTTAG
>JTDE01000441.1:239681-250710 GCA_014338405.1 Paragonimus skrjabini miyazakii | reverse complement strand
GAATCACTGGGACCACTGCATTGTATGTTCTCGCGATTGAACTAACCAAACGACGGTGAATAAGTTGGCACAAATCATCACCCTTAAAGGGAAGACGAAGAAATACCGGCTTTTTGGACACTGTGTCGGGTCGAATTTTGTTTAAAGTCGCCGGACTTCATTAGGGATGGATTGGTTAATTTACTCTTTTAGCAGAGAACAAATCCTACGCAGATTGTAGCAATTCTTCTGCAAATGATAGACAATGATATGAACAGATGACTGTGAACATCTTCAGCCAAGTTTTATGATAGCTTTCCGTACAGTACTCGGATGACTAAAGTGATGCGTCGTTTCTGTAATTATAGGGATTTCAGCAAATTGGTTAGTTTAGAAAAGATTCAATCAGAAATTATCAAAGTTTTGACTGAATACGAACCAGGGACAGAAACAGCATGTTCAAGTGTATCAGGCTAATACACCAAGTCAAACCGGATATTTAACAGGTTATCATTTTGACAGTCATCCACGCCTCATCCCCACACATGTGATCCACCAAATAATGCAACCGTCAACAACTCTGGCAGGACTTTTGATTGGTTTCACGTTGGAATCCACCAACGCCACCGCTTAACACTAAAGCAGTAACACAGATCAACACTGTGATAAATTTGACGGTTTTCAGAGCATTGTTCGAAGCCAGCCGAAACCCAGACTTTTCTTAGTCAGTCAATTTCTGTTGAGAAAGGATGTGACTGATGATAAAATAGTAGTGTAGCTCTTTGGACAGAAAACATGAAAGTTTTCCCTTTATTATATGGCATCGAGAAATATGTTTGCTCCATAAACGCGATTGGCAATGCCCTTATTAATAAGCTGATCAGCAAGCTTAACAAAAATCAAAGGACAAATAATTTTGTTTCCACTATTTCAATTCCACAAACAGATATTTGTCAACAATGTCTTCAATCCCACCTGGATCACAAACCAGACCAGAGGAAAGACAACAGGACACAAATGGACGATGGTTGTTGTTCTCTTAACCGTTAACTTGACTGGCTGGTTCAACTCACTAAGCATACAGTTTGACTCATCCTATTCTCTGTGGCACTGTACGCTAACTACTCAGTATATGGTCAGCAAATTTGGAGTAGATTGGCTTAACTTGAACTCCATTCACACTCAGCAGTAGTTTTGGCATGCCTGTTAAAATTTAACCCACCCCTTTCGGAAAGTAGCAGTAAACACAATTTTTCGAGGTTTGTCGGTGGCGAATAGCTTTGCATTAATACCGAAGTATTTGATCACAGCGTTGGCAAGTTCACAAACGTTTGTCAGACCGTTTGCGAAAATAAACACTGGGTTTAGTATTTGCACTAACCAGATTTCCTTACTGTGGAGACGAGGATTTCATAACCGGTCCACGCCATTATGAGTCAGCCGCGGTGGTGACGAATTTATTGGTTTCACACTAGACATGGTTGAATTATTGTCCACGGTCAGCCACAATCGTTTGCTGGTAGTGTTCGGGTTGTTTAGATTTCTCGTATGATCGAACAGTAACATTCTTTTCCATTTCCATCAGTTTTTTTGCTGCCGTCATTTTCATATCCTGAAACTGTGGCTTATTCTTCAGTTTTGTTTTGTTTTCTGACGAGATGGTTGCCGCAATCATTCCTTCAATCGATACTATGCATTTGTAAGTTCAAGTTCCATTGTTGTTCACATAACATCCGGATGTGTCTCATTATAATAAACTAGCGTCTATCACAGTCATATTACAGTCTAAAATTTGATTTATTTCACCCCCTACTTTGGATTCCTTATTTTTATCAGATGCTGAAATCTTCTGAGTTGGGTAGTCAGATGTATGAAACCATGTTGTATATATTTTCACCAGTTTCAGTTGTACATGAAACCACTTTTTTTGAAATGTATACACAAAGTTCTCTGAGGACCATATTAGTACAATACTGTTGTTTGGATATACAAGCAAGGGAAACTGAACCTTTTAAAACAGTGTTTCTTGCATAAGTACAATCAATTAAACAACCCGTATCAAGCATGCGATTGTGTGAAAATGTTATCTATACCGAGCAAAGTAGACTACCACGGTAATTTCAACAAAATAAGTTTTCTGCAAATACGCTATATTGTCACTAGACCCGAACAACAACTTATCAAGTAAACATTACCAGACAATAGGGAATGCATGCATAGTATACAGATGGGAAGATTCTACTTAATGGCAGGCTGTCTGGAATTCCACAAGTATGTTCTCCAAGATGAACTTCAGCTGTAATTAGCATTGATAAGAGTGGTGTCTAGGTTTTCGGTAAAGTAATGTTTTCGAAAAGGAATCGTTCAGAATCGTGGAATTTTACTTTTAGTTAACAAATTTACATACTGGAGAATATCCGTTACAAATTTAGTACTGACAACTGCGATAATCTAATTTGAACATGAGTTGTTTGGTTCACTGAAGTAGGTTTTTTCTATTTGGTTATGTTTTCCAGCCAACTCCATATCCTAGACTTTTTTTCAGGTTTGCAAGTGAAAGTAGTACCCAACTAGGAGTCTTCAAGTCACAACAACGGATGACTTAACAGTTACAGAAACAAACTGCAACACATATTCAACTCATACAGATTTGTCTAATAATGGCCTAGTAATATTTCAATTTGAACATCACCCACAATTGATTGCAGCTGTCGCGTTCCCATAGACTATCCAGTCAGCCCCGTTTCGCACAGCAGCACTAGACTCGAGTTTCGCTCTCATTAGAGCTCGTCGGTAGTGCATATCATCGCCACTGCCGAGATTTGAACCACGGACATGCTGTTCATGAGGCAACCGTGTTTACCACTGCGCCATTGACCTCACGTTAGGCACGACCGAATTATCATATGTGAACGCTCATCCACTTTCGTTTGTGAGTAATGATCAGGTGTCCAGATCGTCTCGAAATGGAGACACAGTTACTGTCTGTTAACTCCAATCGATAATCCCGCAATTAAGACTTCCTGGACAGATCGAAATCTCCGATCTCATTAACCCTGCTAGGCGATATTTTAGATTACTGATGAGTAGTCGTGGATTTGGTTTATTTCAATTTGAGCACACAATTGATCGCAGCTGTCTTCTTTGGGAATGCTACGGCTGTGACCAATTGTGGGTGATGTTCAAATTGAAATAAACCAAATCCTCGACTACTCATCAGTCGTATTTGTCACAGTTTGCTTGCAGTTTAAGATATGGCAATGCTTTCTCACGCATCATTTATTGATTTTATTTTCTAATATAATATTTTGCTTAGATAGTGATTACAATGTAAATATTTGTACACGTTTTCTTGTCAATCTGACGCGTGTGTACAAGATCACGTTTTGTTGAACCCATATACATAATACGCCTCCTCGACTCTGTTACTGCAAGTGATTTGCTAGGATATGCAGATGAGACAAATTGTGTTGTTTCAAGACCATATCTCCTACAGAAAGGCGCGTCGAACACACAATGATTGTACAGCATGAATGACACACTACAAATTTACAATTGTTATCCAAAACGAAAAAAATAAACTGCCATGGTAGTTCCATCTGAGAAAGCTTTGTTGAACACGCGAAGACGTGTTTCTAGGCACGTGTATAGTAGGGACTAATGGGGTACGCTTTCAGTTTATGGGAATAAGAGTAAAATAAACACTAGAAGGTTATCTGTAGTGTATAATTCTGTTACTGTAGTCGAATTTCATCTGTGATTATTGGCACTAAGATTCGTTTCTAACTTTCCGATAGAGTGACGCTTCGACAGAAAATCATTCAGCTTTGTGAAATTCCCGTTAGTGTTTGATTAACAACTTTATATTTTTGAGAACATTCGTTAGAAATCTTGACCAGGCAACCGTGATTCCTTGATTCGAATATTGGTTGTTTAGTTCACTCATGTGTGATTTAGTTTCTAAATCCTGTTATGTCTGAATTTTCTGCAATCCTACCTCATAGTACAGTCGTTGTGGTCATTATGAGTAACTATGACAACGTAACTCGAAAATAATTTTATTCTTACCACTTCATTTTGTTTTACGCAAAGGCATATATATAAACATGGCTCAAAATGATCGATTGTTGAGACTGACTTCAACTTTCAGTTGGACTGACGTGTTCAACCTATCGGGCACATCCATTCGGACGCATCCCGTAGGCGGTTGCAATCCGCAACGCCTAAGCAAACCACATTTTGCGTACTAATTGTGTATTTTCTTTCAAGTGCCTGGTGCTGATGCTGAAACAACGTTACCAATTTTTGAGGGTCGTTGACATTAACCATACAAGAAAGAGTTAATTACCTATGGAGAATGCGTTGTCTTTTGATCAGAACCGTGTACGTTCTTGAATAAACTTTCGCGTATAGGTAGTAGACCTGAAATATAAAAGTACGGCAAACACTGGCATCTTCTGTTAACATCGAGCCTGAAGTACTTTGCTTTGGGCTTCATTTTGAGTGAGTTTACTCTACCTTTTCCTTACAGAACATCGTGATGATATTTAAACATTGTGGACCTATTATCCGGGCGCCTCGCCCGTTTATCCTTTACTGGTGCATCGACAACGTGAAGCAAGAAACGGTTGGACGATGAGGCGTTGTGAATGGCCAGACGGAATAAGGAGTCGAATCTAAGCAGACCAATCGAGGTTCACTCTGAGTCATAGCGTCGGAGAACTGGGTGTGCTGTGGATCAACAGTCAAGTTTGTGCAAGCTGACTCATATGCCGTCGGTACAATCCGCCATACCTCACTGGCGGTATTTGGAATGAGTCATTTTATGAGCTTGTGGTGTGCTTACAACGCCACTCTGCGTGAATGTTCAGGGCAATCTTTTCGATCGGTCATTTGCAGCATATGTTTAAATTACGTATTTGAGATATTATGACGTGACCCTGAATTCTCAGTTCCGTATTCAAGTCAGATCAAGGGAATCAACGTTACTTTCTATATATTTGAGGGGTAAACTTTTAACCTTTTGCGAACTCACATATTTTGCAAATGAAAAAACTTATTAAGCCTGATACATACAACGCAGCTAATCAAATTGAGTTCACAGTAACACTGCCATTCAAATAGAAGCATCACTCATGTTCTAAATCTCTTCATGTAAGTTCGTTTGCCATGCTAACGATAGGCAACAGAAAGGAATCCTGACATCATTTTTCATACAAGTGCAGCTCCAGTCTTCAAGAAACCAGAACAGCTTCAAAACCTTAATGCTCAACAAGATGCATTTATAATAGAAATGTGGAAGATATGTGGGAAGCTGACTTGTCTGTTCCCGAAATTACAGCGTTTCGCAATGATAGAAAAACCGTTGAAGCAAACGATGCAGCGCTCTGTTCCGGCTCATGCATGAAAGCATGGATTTTATAAAAAGGAAGATGTTGAGGTGGTCTTGTCAAGTCGTTAATATCAGTCACTGTTCATGAAAACGACAGCTGATTGGTTAGATCACTTACAGCTGATGCGTTCTATATTACTCACAGGTTCTTCATACAGTTACAACGTATGTCATACACTGGGTTTTGCGTTGCATTATACTATCCTAGTGATAATTGCACCTGAGTTATAAAACTTCTAAATGGATGATGTTCTGCCGACTCAAGTTCTAACGTTGAGCACCATTTGGAGATGTGGATTACAGTTAAAAACTTCTTCATAGCTGATGGTTTCATTCTTGTGAGCGTTAGCGGATCAATATAACGTGAGATATCACTAAATCAAACTAAGATACGTTCTAACTTCACTTCAGTATCAGTTGTGAAGGTTACGTCTATTAGACTCAGTATGCAGAATGTACAAGCTTAGCACTCGTTTTGTATTGGTTCACAATCGCGGCATTGGTCTATCACTCTTTGGTGGTCAGGATCGTGCTTAAATTTTGTTTACGCGTAACAGTCTGCGCTCAAATGAAAACACTACAGCATACTGTGACAGTTCGTACGAACTTGAACAACCGATTAACTTACAATAAGCTTAGAGTATCAGTTTGACAAAAAAATATTTTTTATCTAGTCCTACAAAGCACTTTGTGTAAACACAAAGACAACATCTAGATATGCGAAGGCCGAGCAATCATGTCGGAGCAAACTCAAGAGCCGCAGTTCAAGCCCACACCCAGAAAAGTTAACAAAATAAACCAAATGTCGGTTACCTTCATGAAGACAGCTGCATATCCAATAAGTGGTACTATTCTCCGGTCCATATGCATGTAGGATCACCTTCAACGCCATACACAGAGCAATAAGAGATGTGCACGACAAACTGGCTATACTGCCTCTTCCATCAGATGTATTTCTCATTCTTGTTTACTCAACATACCGCTTTAATTACTTAGTCTTCGAATGTCTGATTGCAATAATGAGCGCTGCTTTACTTCGACTTCTGTAATACTCCAAACCCATTCACTGGAACAGAGCAATAATGTCCATGGAACAGACCATAACACTTTATATGCAGTTTATTGGAGTAGCTGATCCACCACCGCGTAGCTCGAGGTGTTATCCTAAACCATTTTCAAGATGTGCACGGCCAATCGATCCAAGACTATCCTTACTCACTGTTTCCAGTAACTGTCGGTATATTGACCCATTCTGAGCTGATAGTTTACGATCACAGACTGGATCGTGGCCATGAACAAGAGAATAGTCAGACCTCAACTGTCGATCAGCGCAATGCATACCTTCGTACATTTGAACGATTTTCCTACTGTGTAGATGCCGATAAAGTCAAAATTAGTTTTGCCTGTCTAGAGATGAGTACGATTTCGCACAAGGCACACAAATAGCTGAATGATGAATCGTTTTACCGTGTCCTTGTTCTCCTCCATATCAGTTATGACTGGTCAGTGAGGCAACTTTTTCAGGGTACTACATCGACCATCTAAACACTTGTCAACAGTCACGGTGTTGTGAGCCAAAAACGCGGATGATGTAAGGATTTTTTATTCGAAATACTAGTACACATTGTATGAGCTTCAACACAATATCGAACACAGTTGCACAGTGGACTAATCTCAGAACGTCACGGTTGCGACAGTTACCAATGATCAGTTCATATATGTACAGAGAACCATTTCATGCCAGACTGCACTCCAATGTTTCTCCTTGTATCTCTCCATCGGTTACTTCAATAACTGATGATATCAACACGTAGCACCTATTAAACGGTTTACTTGTTCACATCGTTCATCGTGATATGTGTGCGCCAATATTCTCAATCTTCAAAAGTCTAGATGATACACATGTGCGCTTCATTAAATATGTTGTTCTCGTGTCTAATGGGTAGGCCATAAAAGTGAGATTAGAACTGGATTCCCGAACAATCAGTTTCATCCTTTTAACTACTGATCTTTCAAGGTCACGGTGTTTTGCTGATATCCAGGTTATTCCACCGGATTTGTCTGTACTCACTTCTTAATATGGTAGTCCAACTTATCTTCGAATGGTTACCATCGGTACGGCCTACCATGTCATTAACGTGAACTGTATGTTTGCGGTTTGCCACACATTTGGGTGGTCGATGCACTGTGGGTTTAGTAGGTCTATGTCAAACAAAATCAGCAGTGTACAGTGCATCAAATATTCGTCGAGTACACAATTGGTATTTCTATCAAAGGAAACAAGAGATCGGGAGTGTTTACACTCCGTGTTTGTTTAATCATTATTTACGTTTCATTCGTTTAGCTTGTAACGTGTCTACTTGTGTCAATGTCGATTTCATTTCTGACCACAGTGCCTGGTGGACGGACCTTATTTGACTTACTACCCCTCTCCGAACTACCAGCATGCGATATGATGTTCTGATCACTAATTTGAGATCAGACGATCGGAGCGGTAAACAGCTCTCACAGGTACTGAGTTCACTGTGTTTGCCGGTCTGCTCAACCATGATTGTGTCATGTTTCAAACTGACAGTGCTCTACAGGCACGTTGTTATTGTGTGATCTTGGTTAAATTCCTTGAACTCATTACTTACTGGACCAGCTGAAGACCACTGAAAAACACTTTCCTGCTGGTGATCAAATTAGGAAGTTTCACGTTCGGCGCCAACGTGTAGAGATACCTCGGCTAGTATTCTGACGCCGCTGCTGCAACCGTTGCATTTTTTCAAAACTTAAAGTCACCACACTGGATACAGCCAAATGTAACACACAGCAACATCTATTGCACAACTCACATTGTATTTATTTGTAAGTCATTGAGGTCACGCTGTTGTTAGCGATCAACCGAATTCACTGATTCCATGCAACTGAATTAGTTTACTCCCGTAAACTCGATTACTAGCAGAATTATTCAGATTGAAACGTCTGCCTCAACATATTTTGGACCATTTTATAATTTGCATACAGCTGATTGCTTTTACATTTCAGCTGACGTAAACATTCGTGTGTCTATTTATCGGGTTTTTCCTACTTTAATTCATGTTTACGTCATCGATGCACCGAAACCTAAATTGCTTTTGCCATATGTTATATGTTATACAATAATTCAGTCATTTCCTACCCTGAAAACTTACAAACTGGCCACGAGTCATTACAGTAGAAGATTCCTAAAAAACGTATGGCCAGATCAACGGTCAGCTTTTCTTTGTCAACAACTATTCGCTGTGGCTGTACATCCAAACAAAATGTTCAACATTTGAATGGTTTTGACTTAACTGTTTCATCCGACGATGGAGACTAGCCATCCGTGGTGGAGTCACCCGACAATAGTTCCTATATTCAAGAAAGGTATCAGGGGATCTTGCGAAAACTAGAAATGAATTAGTTTGATCCCAGTGATTACTAGGGTACTGGCATCCATTATACTTCGTCGACCAACTGCAGTTCTCGAGGTAAACATTAGGGGAGAGCAGGTTGCGTTTCGTCATGGACGGGGATGCATAGATAACATTTGCACTCTTCGTCAGATTTTGGAGTGGCGTCATGTGTCCGGCTGGCCAAGGATTGCCGTATTTCTCAACTATAACGGTGCATTCGATTCCGTGGATCAATCTACACATTTAGAATCGATTACATGCAGGAGTGTACCGACCAAGCATATGAACATACTGTGAGCGAATTATTTGCACACTTCAGCTCAGGTTAAGGTTTACGGTTGACTGTCTGACAGTTTCAACACCAGCAATGGCGTACGTCAAACCTGTCATCTTACACCATCTTTGTTTGATTTTGTCGTAGACGAAATAATGGAGGACTATCTCTGGCAGTTACAGGAATCCGGCGTGAATCTGCTACCCGGTGGAAAACTGACTGATCTTAATTTTTTTCCTGTCAAGAATTTGAATAAAGAAGACAGTGGGCTAATATTGCACGATTTATGTCCGGACTAATTTCGCTGCATCTTTACGAGTGCATACTACAGACCACTTAAATATCAGTGAGAAAAAGAACAAAATATCAAAGAAAGTCAATTGTCAGAGTGCACAATCATTGTCACTACCAAGGTAGTGACAACCCTACAAACAGTTGTTTCTGAACACACAACACGGGTTTGAACTTTCGGATTGCAACAGCTTCAACATAGCGCAGTGTTCGCCTGTGTGACGCTGAGTAGATAACGCGAAATGCCGTTCTAGGATCGGGGAACAAAGCCTAATTGATCAGATGAATTCTTTGCTCCCAAACATGCATTTCATTATGGAAGGCGAGAATCAAAACAGTCTACCATTCCTGGATATACGCATCAAAAGAAATGCAAATGGTTTGATTCAACGAAGCGTCCATCGCAAGAGCACCTGGACAGGTCAGTACCTGCATTTTGAAAGCTTTGTTCCCCGATCCTATAAACACAGTTTGGTGCGTACTTTGTTTGATCGAGCTAGACACATTTGTACTGAAGATACTGTGCAAGAAAAGATGGCCATGTTAGAGACCACGCTACAACTAAACGGTTACCCTAAACCGTTTATTACAAGATTTAAACAACCCATTGACATAGGAATTCGACCCGACACAGTGTCCAAAAAGCCGGTATTTCTTCGTCTTCCCTTTAAGGGTGATGATGTGTGCCAACTTATTCACCGTCGTTTAGTTAGTTCTATCGCGAGAACATACAATGCAGTGGTCCCAGTGATTCTGTTCAGATCACTCCGGATTCCAACACCCTGCGTGAAACAACCGGTGCCCGAGTCAGCCAAATCCAACGTTATCTATGAATATCGACGTAGATGCGGAGCATCCTAAATAGGTAGGACTGAGCGCCAGTTGAGAACCAGGGTCATGGAGCACATCCCGAAGTGGGTCAAGAAACAGGTCACGCAAGCACATGACGTCACAGTGGCGCATAGAAACAGAGAGCCTGCATCATCCATTGCACGTCATATTCTGATGACACAACACCAATGTGATACCACAACGGCATTTCGCGTTATCTACTCAACGTCACACAGGCGAACACTGCACTATGTTGAAGCTGTTGCAATCCGAAAGTTCAAACCCGTGTTGTGTGTTCAGAAACAACTGTTTGTAGGGTTGTCACTACCTTGGTAGTGACAATGATTGTGCACTCTGACAATTGACTTCCTCTGGTATCTTGTTCGTTTTCTCACTGATATATAAATGGTCTGTAGTATGCACTCGTAAAGATGCAGCGAAATTAGTCCGGACATAAATCGTGCAATTTTAGCCCACTGTCTTCTTTATTCAAGATCTTAATTATGCTGACAACAAATTATTGCTGTTTGACAATGCCCAAGCAACACAAACAACACTGGATGCAATTTTACGCCCTGCTAAGTAATTCGGTTTGCGGTTTGCAGCCTCAAAGTGCGAAGTGCTTCTACAAAATTGCTGTGATTACATAGATTTATTGTTAGATAATGAGGTCATGGAGGTTGTTGACCGGTTTGTCTACCTGGAAAGCTGTATCAGCTCTGGCGGTCGTAAGGGAATGAAATGAAAGCGCGTATCTCCAAGGCTAGGGCGGTATTCGTTTATCTGGGGCACGTTTGGTGACAGGGATGTAATTCTCTGAGGCCTAAGGATTGCGTATCAGGC
>JTDE01000441.1:205932-239581 GCA_014338405.1 Paragonimus skrjabini miyazakii | reverse complement strand
GGTATCTGCCCGCTGATGTCTGCGTTCAGTTGCTCTTATCGGGTGGCACCAGCGAGTGAGCAACGAGGAGGTTAGGAGTCGGGTGTTTGGCGTTGATTGTCAAACGAGTTCTTTTGCTCAGTCATTGCATTTGCATATACTTAGATGGTTAGGTCATGTACCAAGAATGCCAACTAGTCGTCTACCACCGCGAGCACTGTTTGCCGACGCTGCGACCGACTGGCGTAAGGTGCGAGGTGGACAGATGATGAGACGGCGTAGACAAATGAAGTCGTTCACGAAGAGGTTGACCATTGTACGTCGGGTCCGTTTCCCGGGCTGAAGCCCTCGCGATTCACAGAGTGTGTAGTTAAAGACATTACTTGAGATGGCGGCTAACCGAGCTCAGTGGTATGAATGTTGTCGTTGTTTGGTCGAGTTGTCTGTGAAGTGAGTGCATTTAATGACGCGGGTTAGTGAAAGCCGTAACGAACCTGTCTTGCTGATGACGCCTTATTTTCACTTCCAGCTCGGTTGTTTGTTTGCAAGGTGTTGAATGTTTGAACATAGACGTAGCTGTTTGTGATAGTTGGGTTGCTTTCCATTCTCTTCTTTTTAGTCTTCTCTTCTGCTATTGAGTTTGCTTTTTCCGCGTCATGGTTACGTGACGGTTAAGCATCAGTGTGAATCACTGAAGTATTGCTGTCTACGAGGATGTTGAAGACTAAAGTGCATAACGCTTCCTTTAACCTGATTAAGCGTAAAAATGGAAATCAATGGACCATAAAAAGAAATATTACCAGAGTATTCAGATGTGTTAATATTTTGTTTTCGCTCGTGAAACCGAACGTACGTGTATGTATTCACATCCCCTCATCTACATAAGGATATCTAACTCGAAGTCATCTCGGTACATATATGCAGATTACTTTAAGTAAGTTTAAAATTTTCCTCCTTCGTATGAGTTAAATTCACAACGGTGTAAAAAACATTCATTTTATATATGGCATTCAATTTCACCTTCCATATCACATCACGTGACGAGTGTACTGATTGATTATTGTGTGGTCCCTCACTAGATTTACTGCTGACAGACTGCTTTCCCTGATTTGTTGCCAAGGGATGTTACAAATTCGCCTAAATCCCTAAAACGTCTGTCCCATGGAGTTATATTACCAACGAACAAATGATTAGTCTCAGTGTTTTCACATTACTGTACAATGAATGGAAATATGGTAGCAAAATTGCAGTCCGGTACAATTCACTATTATTGCCCAGGTTTCTCCGAATGTATTTCTCCACCTTTCAGCATATTTCGGTATGAGCATTTAATTGTATGTCTCTCTACTTGCTCATCCGCTAGTTGCAATCTAACTCAACTTTTCACGAACATTGTCCTCTTATTTTTCAATTAATCACGAGACTAAGGTAAAAGCTTAGTAAACTTTGCACTGTTTGTGGCCGTTTGTCACATCCCTCATTATAATTGTGTTCGTTATTATTTTGTGACTTCAGCTCATTTAGTTATCTGTCTTTTGTTTGTTGATTTTTTTGGTTTCGAAAGAGCTGAAAATTCATTGTTTGTGCTGTGTTAGCGCAGTAGGTTTATCAACGCGTTACTAACCTACAACTATTAGTCGTCAGCTTAAACAGAACGCTTTAGTGGTAATCGACAACTTGCAGAAGAAGTGGAATATGATGTATAGCTAAACTGGTTAATCCATTCCATCGAGTAACCTAATGTATGTAGCTAAAAATGGTGTCGAGGATTGTGTCAAGATAAATTTCAGCAGGTGTGCCCGATCTAAACGTTTGAAAACACTTTTACTTCCAGAAATCACTGTGTACTACTCAAACTTGTGGGAATAATAGGAGGTAATGAACTAGCTCGATCCTAATACCAACCTCAACGCAGTAGAAACAGAAGACCGCTTGCCGTGGACATAGCTACACGCATATCTTTGTGTAGCAATGCGTTAGGCAATTGGTCAGGAAATGTGAGATAAACAGTTGCCTGTTACTTCATGTCCTTTTGTGAGTCGAGGAGGACTCACCTGTTTCCGGAAGTTGTTGGCCACAAGGTAGGTAGGAGACTTTTGATTGAATATAGCCGTGTCGTTTCAGCTGATGAAAATTCGAAGAATCAAATTAGTCTGCCACTGTAAATAGTCTGCTTATCATAGTTAAAGAGAAATGGTCTGTCAAAGATAAACCTACTTTCAGATGAATAATATTGTCAGAACTGTGCTGCGTAATGCTGATATTGAGGCATCAGTCAAGACTGATCAAGTGATGTTTGAATTTATTGTTCACAAATACCGCTCTGAGATTCTAAGTGATATCTGTCTGTGAATGAATATAACGTGGCGTTATTCTATAATAAGTGATTACATGTAGCTTCAAGTCAAACAAAAATGTTTCAAATAAACCATTGGACAAGAAATGGACAAAGTGGTCTTTAGCGTTCACTACGCACTTATCAGACAAACCGGTGTTTTGCTTATAGAAAAAACAAATGGTCAGGGCTACATGGCAACTGCTTTGTGACACAGGCATGAACTTTGTTTCCGGCGAGTTGTCAGTATATGCACAGTATGTGCTTGC
Source organism: Paragonimus skrjabini miyazakii (assembly GCA_014338405.1). Classification (NCBI taxonomy): domain Eukaryota; kingdom Metazoa; phylum Platyhelminthes; class Trematoda; order Plagiorchiida; family Troglotrematidae; genus Paragonimus; species Paragonimus skrjabini miyazakii. The sequence goes on along the minus strand of JTDE01000441.1, from coordinate 236,998 downwards.
TGAACAGCCATTCACTCAAAATGACCGAAATAATTTGATATCGTTCTTTAATTCCTAATACCCATCGATCGCACCATATATAGGATATCAATCATTCGTTTAGTCAGTAATTCACTTGACCTAAAAAATTTAGCTGAGCTTGCTGAGCATTCTGAAAAAGAGCAAAAAAATGTGAAATTAGAGTAAATAGTTTGGCAGTAAATTTTATGCCGAAGATATGCACTACTGTGGAGCTCTAACAAGAGCGAAATTCGAATCTGGTGCTTCTATTCGAAATGGGCCGACTGCAAAGTCTGTGGGAATGCGATAGCTGTGATCAATCGTGGGTGAAATTCAGAGTGTATGAGAAAAACCCGGAATTCCTACTACTCTAGTATTTTTTTAAGGATCAGACAATAAGGGTTCTATCAACAAAGATCAATTCACTCCTTCCAATTTACCGTGTAACACCTGATACCTGAATTGAGCTACCCTAATCATTTGTTGAGAGAAGATCTAGACCATCGTTAGTTGTCAATCATTTGTACCTTCGTGCGTGTAATTACTCAACCACTTTCACTGAGCAAACTCATGAATGAGCAGTCCAACTACTTTTGTTTTACTGGGCCTAACGCTATAAGTATTACGGCAATGCACAGTCTACGCGGATTTTTCTGTTGTGTAATTATTCACGGCAACTTCATTGTTATTCTAGCACTAAACTGAATGCACCAGTTGAACTGAAAACGCAAACGCACAACACAGAACCGTTATTGGGATGAAAACAGGTTTCCACACTACATCAGAAGCTTCCTCCGCTCGCATTTTATGTTTTTCTCCAGTCTGGTCGTTTCTAAACTTCATAATGAAATTGCTCCGATTGACTGAGTTTCTGACTAAACGTTTGAATGAATTTTGGGTTATGCAACCAATTCTGCCGCGAAGTAAGAAACGACGCCAAATTGTTTCATTCACTGTAAATAAGTGAATGCACTATCAGTGCACATTGTTTGCAAACGTACAACGAGACGGAGGTTAGAGACGTTTGAGTTTTTACGAAGCTGGAGCCCCATAGCGTTTGCTAAATAGTCGTGAAAGTTTGGTTTATTGGCACATGTAAAATAGGTGTGTCTAATGTGAATGCATTATAAGTTGGACGTCACACTGGTCTATTGTTGTTCATAAGTGAATTATGTAAAAATAAATTGGCGTTGAAATGTTTATGAGCACCAGCAACTGTAGACAATAGACAAGAATGATATGCATTAGCGCTTGCAAACAGATAGTCAACTTGGAGCCGCAAATGGGTACCAGAACAGTCAACAGCAGTCCAACTGGTTAAAAAGGATTCAGCGAAGCGTATTCAAAAATGTATGGTCATGTATGGCACTGGGTGCGTGTGTACTTCAAGTTGTTATCAGCTTCGTCTTTGTATACAATTATGTTACTGTACAGCAGCATTTTGTAATATACCCGTTGAGAGGGAAAACGAAAGTTCGTCACTATCGGTTTGTTGAGAACACACAATACTACTTTAAAAGTAAGGAAACGGTAAGAAACAGTATGGACATTACGTCACAGTTCGATCAGTTAGTTTGTCCTCATTTGGGACCTCTTCTTCGGTGACTGTGCAAACAGCCGACTCTGTAAAAAAAGGAAGAAAGGCAGTGATCAGCTGCGATTCCCCAGTTTCGGTTTTACTGTACAATTTTAATTGATATAAAATAAAACAGAAAAAATATTGTTTTTCCCCACTCAGTCTATGCCGGGTCTGATCCGTTTGATAATTAAATTTCCAGAAGGCCTAATGGTGGCATTATAAATGAATATTTTTGCCATTTTAAGAATGTAGCAGAAGGAAATATACGGATGTCATATGTTCGTATCCAATTCATCAATATCGCAGGAAAAATGTGTGTGATAAGATATTGTGATATTACAAATTGAAGGTCATGTCAAGCGATTAAATTTGAGAGTCGATGTAGAAATTCTCATTGGGCAAGAACTGTGTAATCGGTGATTGTCAGAATCTAGTTGGTTCGGCGAATAAGGTTGTAGTGAGACAGTATGTGAGAGGAGGAAATTAAGATTATTTTATAGGCAGGATAGTGTATGAATGTCTTGCCCAGGTACATCTGCATCTGTCCCGTTTTCCAGCCTGCTGCGTAGCACTGAATATTCATTGATCTTGATGTTAGGCAAAAACTATGTAACAGTACATGTTTTGGCAGTAGTTGTGATCAAGCTTCATACTGAACGGTGAACACGGTGATGTGTTGGGGTTATCGACAGTAACATTGCTGAAAGAACTAGAATCGCTGGTTATTAATGCCATATACTGTCTGGGACTGTATCTATCGCATGACTATGTTCAGACATTAAGCGAATAAACGTAGTCGCTTTTATAGTTTACATTATCCTTTGAAATGTGGGACAAAGAGTTATGAACATCGCAGCTTGCTGCATTATCAAATACTACGCCGTAGAGGGTTGATCCTGTCGAGCACGTACGTGACGAATTCGGCGAGGTTAGGTAAGGATTATGTACGGAAAACTACGTTGCGGGCGTGGGCTTGAGTTTAACGTAATTGTTTAGGTGATTGAACAGCAACTTATTAGTTTCCATTGAGGTTATTCGGATTGGTAAAACGCTATCAGTGGCTGATGATCCTAAATTAACCCGATCCCTAACAAGACTGTTTTGTCCCGTTTGATCTCGTTAAATTAAACGTTTCAAGGTTAGGTTCGAGGTGTTTTGTCCTAAAGTGGAATGGTGTCATTGTAATCGCACTTTTATTGCGCAGCTAGCCATCCGAATCAAGTAAATACTTGAAAGAAACCCCAGTAGGTGCAGTAGAGACCTCTGTCCCAAATGCAATGTTGAAAATCGTGACATGAAAAGTAAACTTGCGAGAAATCTGCCGGATAACAGGAAACGTATCCGGGTTGGAATGGTTAAGATAGGACAAAGGCAAACGAGCACTTCTTTCAATGACTATCGATCGGTTTTACCACTGATAAGTTGTTGGTAAGATTGCAACCTAAAACTGACTCGCAAATGTTCAACAAATGCTAGTGAGTTGATTAATGAGAGCTTCATTTAACATTGCGTGGTTAGGCATATGTACAAAAATCTGAGTAAATTTGGTTTACGTACTTCAAACCATCACATTTTTTGACAGTTGACACTCGAAATTAGCAACAGTAATTGATGATAGTAATGGAAATGCCTATACGATAAACACCTTACGCTACTCTAACGTTAGTTGCACAACTTGTCAATGGACAATTTTGTTTTGGTTCTGTTAATTAATGTCAAGTGTTTTTCTCTTGTGTTCCCCTTATTTCACATATACTGCCAAAAAAATGTCACTTTACCGTTTACAGCTGACGTGGGTGATCAATGATTAACCGTTTTCCCTACCTGCTGCAAAAGAACAAGAAGGGGTGAAGAGACAAGAATCCCAAAAACAAATAAAACATTTCTTGCAACAAGAAAATATGGAAAACTCACAGGTAAATCAATCATCCACCAAAAGAATTGCCGTGTTGATTGATTGAACAGTTGTCTTACTGAATGTGTGGAAACCTGCCGAAGCATTCCGTCAAATCCAGTTAAGCTGTGCATGAGTAAATAATGTTCACTTGGTATCCCTTATATTCAAAATGCAGTTCGTAAAGTACCTAGCAAATTGTAATTGTTGTATCGTGAGTGTAGAAGACACGTACAGTTAAACAACAGTATTATACTGTAGCGAGAGGGACTGATAAACGACATGAATTGTGGACGACAGCGAGGGAACATTACTGTACTGTGAGACAGTAGATTGTAGAATAAACACTGCTGACAAACAAATCTTCACTTGGCCAATCGAAAAGGTCACATAACCCAATTCAATCCATAATAGACACGGACAGGGTTGCGGGCGCACTGACGTTCCATGAACGTTGAGTTATGTGAATGGGCCCTCTTCACAGAATCGCACGCTGCATGCATGCGTACACTTAATAAGGCACGGCGGTGCTTAATGCATGAATCGCAGCATTTCAGCATGAGGTTAGAATGAGGATGTGTACTCGTATATAGAAACATATATATATATATATATATATATATATATATATGCCGTCGTTGCCAAAATCTGGAAACGCCCTAGTACCCCTGGTTTATCAGAATAGTACCATATTATGAAGTTTAGTGCCATATTTTGAGCAGTTATGTCACATGATGTTTCACCATAGTGAAGTATTTAATCTTTCTGATTCAGCTCAGCAGTTCTCGCTTATTTTTTACATTTTTATTGTACGATTCACTTTGGTAACTTTTGAAAATGAATTAAACGTTAAGTGACTTCCTTGAATTATGTATTATGTGATGTACTGAAAGATCGCAGTTACTGATAGACAAACGAGAGGTTGACTTATATAATGTGAATAACAACAACATTTACTCACATTTTTTAAAGACGGCTAGTCAGCCACTTTCTAAAAGTGGCCCCAGACTTGAAGTTCAATCTATGGTTGGAGCTTTTCCGTGATATATGTCGTTGTGACGATCGAGCTCTGAACCCTGGTCACAATCTGCTAGCTTGGTTACGCTGACCATTAAGTCATTGACCTCACACAAGGTAGAACCGAATTGTTACAGTTAACCGCTGGACCGCATTCGGTTATACCCAGTTCCCTGTCTGTCCAATCATCAAAGTAGCTATCTTGTTAGTTCAAATGGCAACCGAGTCCAAATGTTAAATTTCCGGGCTCCAGGCGTGGCTTCGTAGCTCAGCTGGTAGAGCGCTTGCCGCGTTGAGGCATGGTGTTTCTGCCGCTGGTTCGAATCCAGCCAAAGCTCTGACTTTTCACAATTGGGTCTCATCTAAAATCATAAATCTGCCACACTACTCATTAGAAATATCGTTATGACAATTCTCAAGTAAGTTGGAACTAACGGAACCATAAACATTTATTAACGGCGTTTTCGTTTTTGATTAACGGTTGAGGAAGTTTCTGACAAACTGAACAACTAAGTTTATGTTTCGCCGGTGATGGCGGTATGCAATAACGCGGAATACTAACAAGAATGAACTTCGAGTTTAGTGCATTTTTGACAGTCTGAAAATGCAATGATTGTGAATAGCAATTATTTTTATCAAACGTTTATCAGGTAAATGCCATCTTTTCTTAATTATACTATGGATATGTCATACGACATCCAAATTCGCAACATTTGTTAGAAATTTTAATCCGAGTTTAAATTTAATTTGATTTCGTTCTTTGTGTACTCAAATGACCCAGTGTACCTTGATATATTTTTTAAGACAGTCCATAAAATGTAAACGCCTACGCATTACAGCAGTTGTTTAGTGAGGTAAACTTGGTATATTACTTAAACACCAATATACATCGTCAGTTAGATATTGCAACGAAAAGACGTCCAATAAAGCACAATCTTTATTGTCCAACTCGCTGGTAGCCATGCCACGCACGCGCTCGAGTTTATAAATCAGGATTCTAGTGCACAACATACACCCGGTTTCCGCTCACACGTGTGCATTTCTGCCCTGTTTGCGTGCGTGCTCGACGCCTTCTGTCGGTGGGTTTTCCGCCTGCCATTACTCGTCCGTTAATCCGAACTCGTTGGGCAAAGGCTCGTCCGGTTGCCCGTAATGTCCGCTATCCGACCTATATAAGCTTTTGGACGTACCTTGCCGCCGCGTTGAGGTATTTCGCCAAGATTTGGAATACTCCCATCCCCGGTTTGGCAATCCACTACACTATGAATCTCTTCAAATTGCCTCCAAAGTTAGAGGTGTCTAACCAAAATGAACCGTCTAACAAATTTGTGTAATAGTTTTAAACCTCATTATCGAAGGAAATGAACAAACATCCTGTTAGCTCCGAAAGTTAACTGACGTTTCTCTTTTGCGAACCATAGTAACAAGTGGGTAACACCTCGTATGAATGGGTTCGAGGATTTGTACAAAGTTCATATAATATCGCACGGGAAATCAGTGCTGCTGAACGTCACATTGGTTCTGATTCTACGTATACATCAAATGGAAGATATGTTGGGACACCAGCTGGTATGATATTTAGTGCACTGAGAGACTTACAGCAGACAAAGAGACGGACGGAAATCAGTGACAGATGACAGAATTAAAATAAACCCCGGATACCCGGACTGCATTTTCGTGGCTACCTACAAGCGCTCAGTTGAAAACCTCGATCGTTTATCAGATCAGGTTTAATGTGAGCACATTCTGCCTATGAAAACTGTTAGCATTTACGTGCTGACGACTTCGCTTTCATGGATAAAATACCTCAGGCTTCGGTGAATCACACAATACTCAGTATGCATCGAGTGCGTGGCAACAAGGAACACTGGTTTTCGCTGTTGTTTGCATAAAAAATGCAGTGGTAATTACTCATTGTGTAGTCAACCACTATACATTGCTTTTGCAAAACTAGTCGATTAATTCTGCGACATCAGCATTCATCTCATCTGCTTGAAAGTGTATAACCGATGTGGGCTGTGGCAGAATGATCTCAATTTCTTTCCCTAAGAGACATAGAAAGGTAGGTTTGAAACAGTAATCTGTGCATTTGTGTCATGCAGTGAAGTATACTTCCAGGTAAGAAAAACTCGCATACAAAGGACGGCTTGACATAACAAGAATACAGTGTGTATTCCAGCCCTATAATGCAGAGTTCAATTGCGAACATATAATTTTTTTCAAGTGAACTAAAACCGAGAGTCTTGTTGTCATATGGCCCTAGTTGAGTGTGCTAATCACTCTGGAATGTGATGCATAAGAGTGAGTGTCGAAGGAATTAAACGGTTTTAACAGCAGCTTATTTTTGTACAAAACTGATCTAGTAGTAGGTTTGTGGTTATCCCGCACTCACCGAACGTGTTCATTTGTGGTTTTCCACGGCCGTATGAAAAAGCCTACCAATATCGGCAATACCACTGCAACAGAAAGCTAGTGAGTCCATAGCTGAACTTGAAGGTCCGAATTTCACAGCTGGCAGAAGATGGCTACTTAAACTTTATTGGTGAAATTGCATCTGTTTTGTAAGTCAACACGCCGAAGATTTGGACATAACTGTAGATGTGGTTGAACACTGGTTCTAAACAATCTCATATTGATATGAAGATTATGGACTCAAGAATATTTCCATTTTGGTGAGACTGGATCATTGTACCGTTATAGCCAAACAGAACCCTTGTTATGAAACACTATAAATGTTCTAATGTGTGGTTGTCAAAGGAATTTTTTATAATCCGTTATCGTTCCAGTGCCACATAGGTAGGAAAAGTACTCGTAAGTATGCGACAAAGTGCACAAGTTGTGTCTTAAGTGTCATAATTGGTGACCGGTCATGTGGTCGACACGACAAACGCTTTCCGTGTGTTGATGCCTCATCACAAGCCAATCATCCTTAAGACACTCGAGACGCTGCTTGGCATGCGTAGCAAGCCCGTCCACTGTGTACAAAAGCTGTTGACCTTGAATCTTCAGCTGCCATAGTTTTGACCTATGACAGACCAGTGTATTCAGTGACTTGGTGTGTAAGCTTAATTCGCTTAAATTTTTCACCGTTGTTAAATGTAGCAACTGACGAGAACATACGAAATGGTACTACTATCTTGCAAAACCGGTCTTCTGATTTCGTTATTCAAATTCGTAACATGGGTAGGATGTTTTATGTAAAGCGTGTGTTTTAAAATCGAATATAGTGTCAAACGGAAAGCCTATATAAAACAACAACTAAGGTTTCTGTCTATAGAACTATATCATTGGCCTAATGCTGAAAAATGACAGTATCATTTTGCAATTAGACAGCGGAAACACTCAGTCGGAACTTTATTGCATTGATGTAATAAAGTTATCTCAGTTGTGCTCTAAAATGATAGTAGGCATGACAGCCTGTGAACGTCAATATCATCTGCTTATTTAAGCAAATTCATGGGAATCTGATCTTTCGATAACTATCGAGGATAATGAATGACAATTTTACGATAAGCACTGATGCGGAAATGGTCAAATTACTATTTCATTCTACAGACGAGTTACACTGTTCAATCGTTACCATGCCAACTAGCACCATATGAGTTTTGTCCCAGAAAGTCTAGACAGTGAATAGTATGCCTCAGTTTTGTAGATTTGCTTGTGAACCGTATCTCTGTGTTTCCAAGCCCAAATGTATTCTCCTGAGATCAATTCCACTGATGGACCGAGTATGCATGCGTGCTGTTGATTTTTTCCTCAGAGATACCATATGTCCTAGCTAGTGGACAAAATTATCACTGCCGTTTCTTGTGCATCAGCTGTGCGAATCTGACATGTTTGTAACAAGCACTATTCTCAATTAACTCAATTTTTATCCATATACTTGGCTCCCGCAACTGAAAGGGGATTCAAAAACAAGATCTAGCTTTCTAGGCTTTATATTTGTGTCAGATTAGCGCATGGCGTTTGCATTCGGTTAAAACGTTGTCGGGTTCGCCAAGACACTAGTGTAAACTGTATTTGGTTCATACCGCACAGTTACATCACCCTTGCGTGGTCCGAACACCACGACCCACGTACGATAGCAATAGCAATCTGCCACTTCTGAATCCAAACTGATAATGTAAAACATCATATCGCACTGATGGAATAAACTACCAGGAGTAGTGTTCAACCAGTACAAAATCAGGTCATGTTGAGAAGTAAACTGATAAGCCCTCGGGGATGAGAAAAACGTCCATTCAGAGGAATCGCTCCAACTGTTGTTTAAATACTTCATACTACTTACCTAAATGTTTCTCAAATAGAATAGACTACTCGGACAAGTCTAGAAGTATAACATAATTATGATGTCAACATAAGGTCCACAGGATGGTTTCAAGGTGGATTTACAGATACGGAATACTTTAAGTTATATACTACTGAGGTGGGAAATAAAAGCATAGCAAACAAACCTTGGACTGTAGAAAAAGTCTGAATCGAATTAATTTTTCTAAGGAATACCCCAACGGAAGTTGAATATAACATATTCCATCTTACTACTCTCTCAGGTGATGGGGGCTGGTTATGTTTCTCAGATGAAAACTTATTCACTACAAAACAATTGTTTGACCGAGACCTACATTTTCCATTTGTCCTTTGATAAAAGTGGAAAAGATAAATTCCTATTCTTTCTAGACTTTTCACAACTGGCGTCAATTAACAGTGAATGTTTTCATCAACTGAGAATTGTTACTCTTCATTATATGTTAGCTAGTTGATTCCACCACTGGATCATGATTTGTTTGTTTACTCTAGCGTTCTAGCCTATCATCTACTAAATTTCAAGAGAGTGATTATCTATCTCGGACAAGTTGTATTTACAGGTAATCTTTTACCAGAATGAAACTCGATTACTATGACACAGGGAGCATCATAATTCGAGCTACCAGCAAGAAATCAATTTAGTGGGGCAGATCCTCAATTGGGTAATTTCTAAGTACCGGAGTAACTACTAACCTAGAATGAAAACATTCTGTTGTTTCAAAAAGTAAACTCAGAAGACGTAGATTGTCAGGTAACCCGTTCATTAATCATTAACTATCAAAGCCAACTGTCTTTTGATTGACAGAATACATAAGCACATGATCACTGGTGTTTCAATCAAAGTCACGTCGACACCATTCGGTTCTGGTCATAAATTCCCTGTTGGTTTGCATATTTTATGGTTAACATAAATGCAAGCAATAATTGTGTCATCTCATCCCGTTTTATCTGATCACACTGTTTAGACCTACTGAAAGGAGTCAAAGTCGACGTCTGAGTGAAGATCGGTAATGCCGAATCTAAGAAATCACAGATCACCAATCCAACTAAAATGATGTAAATTCGACATGAGAGTATTCTGGTCTGTACCAGTTATCTTACAACTGAAAATCTTACAAAAAAAAACGAAATCTAATACATTCCAGAGGAACGGGGCGTGCACGTAAACGTCAGATTAGATCGTTCGACCCCACTGTCGCAGCGTCTTGGTCACCATGGTCCAAAATCGATAGCATCTGGCAGTTGACAAACGCCTCAACGGTGAAAAAGCTACGCCGGATTGTGCAGCCTCACTTCACAGTTCATAAATGCCGCAACAAAACTAGAAAATCGAATGATGTGTTTCAGGTAATATGAGGAAAGGGTTATTTTTCAGTCAGTGTTACACTATTTTGCACATCTTCGTACATGTCAACTTGTCGCACTGACCAGTGAACGTACTGACTAAATTGACGCGATTGTCATGTAAACTGCGGGTCATTCTTCTGGACTTTCGTCCAGCTTGTTGGACATTCTTAAAACAGTGAACAGTTTGAAAGATACTCACTCAACTATATTCTGTTTTATTATAATGCTCCTCGTAAGCCGATTTTAGACCCAGGTACAACGGAGCCTATGCTTCCGTTCCACCAATCCAGAGTTCTTTTGTCCATACTATGACATTTAATTGTTTTTCAGACCTCATCGACATAACAATATTTCATGGTATCAAAGGGTAACAAGCAATGGACGTTGTTTGCTATGTTTTCTCTTTTTTGAGTCCGAATTCTTCGTACATTTGTAGTAAATCCCAGCGAATTAGTTACACGACGTGACCGCCGAACAGTGTTGACTTACATGAAATGATCATTCAGGAGGTATTCAGATAGTTCTTAGATTTACCAGTGAAGGATGTTGGTAACGACTGGCACATACACAAGAAGATTTCTTAGGGCGGATTTGTCAGTTTACAATACTTTTTAAATTACTATTCACAGTTAATTATCAGTATAAATTTGACCACAGCCTTCCTATCCGTATATGGATTCCAGCCAGTCTCTTTGGAAAACTAGATCTACCCGTAATTTCCGTTTTAGGCGGAGCTCATCAATCGAGCATATCCTCGTCACAACCGGAACTTCATGTCTAGTCCTACTCACACAAAGTAAACACGTCAACTAATGGAACATTGATCCCACATTAGACGAAACAGAGTTACTGCTCGTTAAGCTTAAACCAAACTCTTTGATGTTCATATTTTTGGTCACAAACACTTAAAGTTCTTTTCGGAACAACTGCTAACTCACTATGGTTACTTCAAATAGTGGCAAGCTGAATTAAGCTGTTAGATTATGTTGATGATGACTTAAACTGACTTAATCTTACTGTAATCTTCCACTTTTAGGTGTTGTCTGTGTGCACTGTAAGATGGTTTGGGAATTGTCTTGGCAAACTGTAGATGACAAACACCTTTTTGCTGTATATCGATTAGAAGGTCTACAATAATTTGAGCTACTATGGACGGCAATGATGAAACCCTATCATCAGAGAAGATTATGTCCGCATTTTTGTACCCCTTTCCTCTTTGATTACTATGCAAACTGTACATACCTTCACTCTCTTGGTGTCAACATAATCCCGTCTCTTAAAAATTGAACGACCTTAGACACTCGGAGTAGACTAGCGCAAGTCAAGTTTAATCAGAATGTCGATTTACGCACCCGGGAATGTGGATATACAAACAGTACTCAACAACTTCATCGACAAACAGAATGTCTGAAAAACGTAATACTTTAAATTTTCAGTTAATACTTTCTCACAAATGACAATAATTATGAAAGTTTATGCTAATCAAGAAATAAGAAGCCAACTCTATGTACAGATTCACACGACGGAGTAGTATTATCAAAGAAAGAGTAAGTATGCGTTTACCAAACAGATGATAGGATTATACATGATTATAAACAACTTTAGACGTGAAACACAAAAAGTTCTCAATTACTTTGGTAAAAACCTAGTTACGGCGAAGAGACAGCGCAAAATTGCAACTCAATGCGACACTTAATAGACCTAGACTTAAGGAGAAACTTGATTTCTACTTGAATTTGGGAACAAGTATTAAAAAAGGCTGCGGATATACTGTTCCATTAGGACGCACCGCTAGTTGCAGAAGGTGTGTTTGTCAACTAACCTGTTGAGTAACGCCGTTCTGAAAGTGTCGGAGGAGAATAGTTCTTAATGTTAAAGGCCAAAACACACATCTGTTTTGTTTCGCACGAAAACGGACTCTGGGAATGTGAACGGATCCCACATAAACTAATAGAAACAATGGAGCATGAATCAAATCCTAGGAGAGACCCGAATTTTGGATGGTTGTTAAAAATGTTTGAATATTTAAACGCGTAAGCCAGTAGTGGTTCGAAAGCATTATGAGAGACAGTTGAGTGCCACGCTGTTTGATGAACTAAAATAGAATTTCTCGACTGATGCAGTTGAAAACACTTTTATAATCATGGAAGGAAAATAGGCTCGTCCTAGGTTTGCTATACAGAGATAACAAAAGTGAATGGATAAGATAGGACATTGCGTCATCATTTGACGAAGACTGACCAGTGCACGTGGTGATATGGAATAGTGCAATTATCTTTCAACATAAATGATTTATTTAGCACTAACAATATGCATGAAGTTAGTGAATATTTGGATGTACCTTCCTTTGTTTTCAGTGTGATTCTAGCGGTTTCTCAACAGCCAATATATTTTTCTGTGTGATGCATCACGTCATTATATCCATGAAAGACTCGACCAAACTTTGGATAATTTACGGAAAACCAGCAGTAGTTCAGCTGACCTATCGTTGAATTCAGTTGCAACATCTCGTTGTATAATTCTGTGCTTATAAGGAGAAAAATAGCATTAGCTGAAGAAGGCAAGTTGGATAAAGAAAACGAGGGAACGTTCAGTAGGGTTATGAACATGTCTCAACTGTTCAGCTTGGATCTAAATGATGGTAAATTATTCGAGACTCATCAGTGTTTACCACGAGTTGCAATGCATACAATAAGTATATGCAAATGGTGATATCAAGTGAGGTTAGTTGTGGGATAACTCAATTAGATCATGCATTCTTATCCATCACAAACAAAAATGAACATGGTCATAAATCAAACAAATTGCAAAGGAAGCAGTCTTGTTTAAAATATTAAATTACTGATAAGTAGTCGGGGATGTGGCTAATTTCAAGTTGAACATTACTCTTAACTGAACGCAGCTGTCGCATTCCCGTAGATTTTTCATTCAGCCCCTTTCGAACTCTCATAGCCGACAGAATGACTAGCCACGAAAGGCGAACTTGTAGCATGCAGGTTGTCATTTACGTAAGGTTCATACAGTATGGTGAGATTAGTTGTCTTCTGTGCCTCCCAGTATGGTCGTGAAAATGTCGTCTAGGCCATGTGCCACCAGTTCACTTACACGACTTCCCCTCGAGACAAACCCATACAATGTTTACGCAGTTGGTACTAAATGTCGGTTTTTAAGGTAGAATTATGAATAAAAACAACTCTCCCTGTTCACTAGTGCTACCGTAAAGAACAACTCAATACGTGACTGAGGCGTTTACCTATCAGTAATATCAGTCGTTTCTACAGACTGACAATCGGTTCAAATCTACTGATTAAAATCAGTTCCACGTGGGTCTCCTACAATGACTCAAACATATTTATAAAACACGCAGTCCCCGCAATTAATTTCAGAACAAAAGCTAGAAATGCTTCATTAAAAGATGTGTCTCTCCATATCATTTAGTTACACCTCATCAAGTGCATGTTGTAGTGGAGCGTTAAGGCGGACAAGGTTGTATAATTCAGTCCACTTTCACATACAATGCTGTGATGAATTTCGTTATCAAGATAAACAGAGTTTTATATAGACTTCATCCGGTAAACATAGGGTAGATACCGCTATTCAACCATAACTACCTGTGCAATCCCTGACCATCAGCATACTTGCCGCGTTGCAGATGCGAAGCACCCCACAAAACTCACTTGGAATCCAAAGGTGCTCAAATGCTTACCAGCTAATACTGTTGGCTGGTTACGGTATACATTCGATTGCATCACACTGTTACGTCCAAGTTCATTTCTGATCAAAATTGGAATATGCCCTTTGGTCTGTTGATACAACTGACACTCTGTTGTGCATAGTATATAGTAAAGAAATCATGCAATGTGACTCAGCGATCGAATAGAATGTTGCCTTAACGAAAGTAATCGATATGAATGTCATAGAGAAAGCCAGAATTGATACCGTGACTGTGTCAGCAGAGTTTCTACCAATGCAATGATATGGTTCCTTGTGAATAGCGGCTGTAGAGCAGACATTTAATATACAAGCAGTAGGATATTCTGCTCGGATCTTTTATTTGGAATTTTTGTATGTGAAATTCGTAGGTTAGACATTTGTATTCAGGGTGACCTACCTCAGTTCCAGTTATTCTGTTGACATTTCCTTAAAGTAAATTAGTTTGGCTCCGAAAAAAGTGTGTTAAACAATACCCTGGTTTCTGGTGAATTGACAAATAAACTTGGAAATAAAAAAATATTTAGCCAACGCATATTTACAGTGACTTGTTAATATATATCTACACTCCCACATTATGGACAGTTCACGAGATACAGTGAAATGATTTTGAGGGATAGAACATATGGTATACCATTAGGTAATTTTTGTTAAAACAAACAATTTCATCGCTTTACAATCCGATGAGGTGGGGTAGTGAACGATTTAGTGAGTGCGTCAATCAATACCACGTTTCCTTCTGTTCTCTCACACCTGACGTATGCTAAATGTACCATGAAGTGACGGGACATAACAAAACTATGGTAATAAGCGAAATATGAGTGACAACAAAAGGGTGCCAAAAATAATACAGTTGCGGAAAAGCAATGAGTAACTTCGTTTGCTGATTTCTTTACATTTCGGAAATGAAAACCTCGTCAGAACAAAATAAACCAGCAAAGAAGGTGATGGTATTTAAGACAACTAAGGCATAAGCAACTAAACGAAACAGCAGATGATAAATCATGAGTGGACTGTACATAAACAGGTTTCAAAATTAACTAAAAAACGTTCATACTCAAGTCTCTCTCTCTTTAGTACGCTATCTCTGAACCGATTTGAGTTCTAGTGATTCTTTAGTTTAACAGTGGAAATCGTTCATTGGCAACATAGTTCTCAGTTAATCTACTTGATTTAAGAAATCTCTAAAACGCCTTGCATTTATGGGAGAAAACGCGTAGCAAACAAGCTCGTTTTCAGTGTTTCATCACTAGGCTAGACATAACACAATCATATTGGTTTGATGGCAGTGCTACATAACACGTCATATAGAGTGAAATATCAGTCATTAGTGTCTGTCTGATTTAATTTACGAGATTTAATTACACAACCCTGATCACATGGTGAGTGTAGGCCTTGTAGTTGGATGAATCTACAGTTGTACAAACGTTCACGATGCGGAATAGGTAGCACGATGGATCACCAAACGATACCTAAGTTTAGCCAAATGAACTTGTTAGATTGACAGTTTTCTAACACGGGGTTCGTAAGCGTAAACTCCCGACTCAACATAAAGTTCTCTGCCTTATAACTGGAAACCAGTAATTGTATAAATATATATGTATAAGGAAATGCAGAGGATGCACACAAGTTTATATTGAATGAACGGCACAATAACTGAAAACTGGAACAAATAAGCACGGAAGGAACATTAGAAAAGCGCCCCGAAATCAGTTGGAGTGCAAAACCATGATTAGGTGTTCCGCGTTAGACACAAACCATAGAATTGATCCGGAAAAGTCGGGGTAATAAACGACTATCTAGAACTACGTTGTAATATCTGGTTGCCGAAGCCACCGAAAGTGCGAAAACCAAGTGTGTTGTACATAGAGTAAATGTGACCGAAATCCCTGGCACATGGCGGTCGGTCATGAGTCGATCGAGTAGAATTGAGTTGGTGGCTGGATGAAGGGGCAATCTTGACATATCAAGATTATGATTCCCTGGGATAAGCTACTCAAAATAATCTGACTCTTCGACTAACCTGTGTGACTGATTGAATCGGTCATACTTCTGTCTCGTTGTCTACGTGTCCCCAATCTGTTCTAACTAGCATTTCTTACATGGTTTTGAAACCTGTTTATGTACACTTTACTCATGATGTGTCATCTACTGCTTCGTTTAGCTGTTTATACCTCCGTCGCTTTAAATACCAACAACTTTGTTTTTGGTGCTGCATCCTCAGTAGAATCTTAACGCCAAATTTAAGCATTCATCGCTCAAAACGTTTTCTGAATTGATGGATAGTTTTAATTTACCGCTGGTTTTATGTTAAAATCGATATCCTTCTCGAGTAGGTCAGTTTGTGCTCGTTGTGTGAAAGCAATGTGTTTCATATATTCACAATATTTCTTTTATTTTTTATTAATACTTCTTTGCACTTATAAGTGTCATACCGTCTTCTCTATTGAGAACAATTTTGTCAGTCTCCAGTTGCTCGTTTTGTGGTTTTGTGTGTTCATCGAACACATGTTAAACGATCGGCGAGACACACCACCTGGTTACATTCCAATCAAATGTTCATCATCACGTATAGTAGTGATCAGAGATATTATCTTGTTTCACACTACCTCAGATTTATTGCTCAGTGCGACTTTCTGAAGCCTTTACAAAGAATATTTTAATTAATCCCTTTCGATGGTGACTTACCTGCTTAGAATAATCAACCCGAAAATCTAAAAGCTGCTGCTGTGTACTTTTTGAGAGCCCAGATTTCTTTTCTCATAAAAGACAGCTGAACACATAATATGAGTGGGGCAGGGCGTGGTGATACGAACTGCTTATGACTGCTTTTCAATCGGCCTAGATTGTTGTACGTTAAAAGCTTGACAGTGATAAGCCGAATAGTAATGAATGATTTGAGTCAAGAATGACACGATGTTAGGATATATTATTCAGATTTTCTGTCAAAATCCGATGAGCTAACAGATAAAACTATTCGGTACTCAATTAGTGCTATAGTCTTTTCATTCTAGGGAGGCATTTAGGCGCTAAAAACAAAATTATGTCCGTTAATTAAATCATCCAGCTGGAATCATTTTTGGACTAATGCCATCTAAGCCCAATCAAATTGTAATTACGTTCACAATTGGCGCAAAGAAAATAGGTACATCTGAGCCAAAAAAAATATAGTCGTTAGTAGGTTTGTTCCCTCATGAACGATTCGATCTTAAAGCCGTCTGTCAAACTGTCATCTAGTTTGGCAGAGAAATCAAGCTTCCCGATCAGAAAGTCATATGGGCGGCATTTTAGAATAAACATAACACAAAGTTTGAGTGAGTCGAGATAATCCTCAACCAAAAAATCGTACAACATAGAGATCTAAAATATCACAATTCAAGATTATGTGCTTAGTTCTTGGTCGTTTGGTGAACTAAGGCAATTTGATCCTTTACAACAGTTAACTTGTTCTTGGCAATGAGTTAGCCAAATATAAATAATAAACGAGTAGATGGAAAATTGAAGGCACTGTGAAAATGTTTGGTGAAAATTTGAAAAACAGAGTTTTGGGTGTTGAAAACATGAAACCCGTTTACTGGTACTCGCTTTTATGTCTTCAAGCGCATTCTGTATTTTCGCAGACAAGTATCTTCCGAGGACCACAAATGAGTAAGAAATAAGTTGACAAAACAAGTAAACAAACCAATCACTTGAATCGGTTGGTGCATTTGTCTTATGACAGCAAGTTTGCGCACCAAAGATGCTAGTACGCACGAACTCACGCATCGATAAGTAAACGTGAACTTACACGCACAACCTGTCGTGTCTACGAACTCACACGAAGACACATTCACGGGTGAATGATGGCGTAAAGTTTATTTTGTGTGCTTGTTCTTGGTGGGTTGGCTGGTGGATACAAAATACCAGTCTTGCTGCGAACGGACTTCTACTTTTCAACCATCCTCATTGACTACCATTCCAACCACTGAACTCCACTAAAGCCAGGTCAACCATCTGACAAATTATCGATCATTCACGTAAACTTTAGAGAAGTCAGGTTTATTCGCCTCATTCGGTCGACGCTTGTGTCCAGTGATCATCATGTTGCTGATAAGTAACCTGGCAGATATTTTAATTTGGAAGGAGTGCCATTGAGAAAAGTGAAACCCTCGGCTTGATTTGAGGCATCGACATGAGCAATCTATATTTGGGCAGCAACAAGCATATCAGTTGAGCTTCACATGAACTCCGGCCTTTGGTTTCACAAACCAATGGGTACAAAGCTCGCAGAATTAAAGCAAGCTGTTCCTCTGATTGGTTCAAGTACATTCAAACTACAGCTTCTTCATCGTATGACCAAAATGAACAGAGACGAATTGGTGACAGAAATACAATCTCGTTTTCCGTTATTCATCATCAGGCCAAATACAAATTTTACAGGGGGATCATTAAAGGGGGTAAACGGGGAGCGGGTGGTTAATGAGGTCAGTCAGTTCAGTGTCATGCTGCGATCAGGTACCAACTTGAACCGTAGATCTTGACAGGCTAACGGGGTGTGGGGTTGGCCATGGTAGATCCAAGGCCTGAACAAAACGTTTCTGAGCGCACAGGGGTGGATTGTACGGGCGAATTTCAATAGCTTCAGCTGTGGACAGAATTCTACGTCTCACTGCCCTCGACTAGGTGGCTTTAAATCGGCAGATTGGGCGAAATGCGTCCGTCACTTTGGCAGAGTGATTGGAATCCACTAATTGTGATAGTATGGAACTGTTGACTGATTTCGTAATTCCACTGTTGAGCCAAGCTGGATGGTGTTCGCGGACCCCTTCAGGTAAGCGTCTGGTCGTGTGGCCAACATAACTGGTTCCACAGGAACAAATGAATGAGTATACACAAAACGAGGCAGCAGAAACGGACACTATCTTTTAGGCGATCCCATTGCGACACCATTCTTCTGTCAATAAATTCCTTCGTTGAACTTAACTTGCACGTTGTAAGTACACAGATAAAGTAACTGTTTGAGTTCGGTCGGTGGCATCTGAATATCTATGCCAATATGCTTGATATAATCACAAAGGTAATCTATAGCCTGCTTGAGAGGGACGTTGGAAAATAAGGATGCAACGTCAAGAGAAAACACTGATTGCCTAACCAAACTGATATCTTTGATTGTATTCACCAGATCAAATAGCTTACGTAAGTTGTGGGTCCAGAGTTTCCGTCTGACGGGATTTAGTTTAATTGTAGCGTGACATTGAACTGACTGATCTCATTAACCATCCGCTCCCCGTTTACCCCCTTTAATGATTCCTCCGTAAATTATGTGATACAAATGTGATGTATTTGGCCTTGATGATGGATCACTGAAAATGAGCTTGTTCGCTACACAGTATTTTTCATAACCATACTGGAAATTTTCGCGCGATAGAAGCACAATCGTGAGTCCACCGGCGTGCGCATGCACGTGTACACTGGACTATTTCCATGCAATCCGTTACCTGCGACTACAGCTGTTAGCTCAGACGATTGTTTGTGATGTTGTTTGTGATTATGAATCATGCTCATGTTCTTGCTTCTGTAGGTATTTGGGATGCAACTGGTTCGCTGCTGTGAAATACTGTTTTGTTCCACACTATATGTTTCTTGAATAACACTTATAGTCCAACATATTTAGATCATCACCATTCTGCGATATGCATATGAGGTTCGTAATACTGAGTTTTACAGAACAGAATTTTCACATGCTGTTTAGCATCACATGTACATGAATATAAGGCAGGAATAAAATGCTGATCAAGTTGAGGATAACAAACAAGGGTACGTTTGAGTTAATTCATTGCGGTTAATGTGTCGTGATGTCCAAAACTCAAATTGCAAAACAGTCAGGCATGCACTTTTTATTGAAGACAATAAGGATATCACGGAGAGAACTGTTGAAGCATACCGGACGTTGCCGAGGAAAGAAAGCAAACTCGTTAATTTATACAAAATGTAGAATTGAAGTAAAAATGAATAACTGGATTATAAATCTGTTAGAACCAGAGCAACAATAGTGATCGTAATGACATTTTTGATTCTACTGATAATACTCATTGTACAGTTGGTCTAGTTAACATAAAAGTTCTCATAAAGTTCTCATTCTGGATGTGAAAGTTCCCGGTGATCGATTGCCAGAACAACGCATTGCTAGTGCATGTTCACATACATCCACTTATTTATGTACTAATACATTCACTTAAAAATTGTTACATCATTGTTGTTCACTTGAGACTCTGAACGGATCCCATAACATACGATCAATAAAATTTGTTTATGAGAAGAAAATTGAAGAGGAATAAGCC
The DNA here is from genome assembly GCA_014338405.1 of Paragonimus skrjabini miyazakii. Lineage (NCBI taxonomy): Eukaryota > Metazoa > Platyhelminthes > Trematoda > Plagiorchiida > Troglotrematidae > Paragonimus > Paragonimus skrjabini miyazakii. The sequence goes on along the minus strand of JTDE01000441.1, from coordinate 216,825 downwards.
ACCGTTTATTATACTTTGGTAACGGTCTATAAGCATATGCAAAACATAAATACCAGGAGATTAGTTAGGTCAAATTCCACAGTCGTTGATTCACTTCGTATCTGGTCAGTTGGCCACACAATTTAATTGTCTCATTCACTCACACATCGTGCTAACGATGCCCATGCTTACATGTAGTGACAGCCCCATGATGAAACTTACCTGGAAAGAAGCCAACCCGTAAAACAACATGTGAATACGTTAGCGCATTGATCGAATTTGGCCAAGATCAAAATGCAGCACGCTGTCTATAAGGTTTGTGTTGATCCACCAAATGTCATCGTCAACAATGCACAAACGGTAAGCCTTAATGTTACTTGTGTTGATTTTGAATAGAGGCTTACATTTCATGAAAATTCAAAGTTGAGAACGGCTGTTTCTTGTAGTTTTTATCAGGCGTACACAAGCGCTAAGGAATTTAGAGCACTTACACGCAGATCTGAAAGAGGGTTATAAGGAATGGTAGGAGTCATGGGAACTGCTTGGATGGCAGTCTAACCGAGTTACGGTTTGTTTGTTTGCGTGAATGAATGTGGTATGTTCAGATGAAACGGTTGCCCGACAGGTGATAACGTGTTACTGAGGTTAACGGGATCATGAGTATCAAACCTGCGGCTGGCCATGAGATGTGTGGTGCTTGCACAAAGTTTTTTTGGACGCAAACCTGGTGATTTTGCAGATTAGTTAGGATCACTTCTGCCAGCGACAACAGCCTCTTCTTGACAACTCTGGGATAAACACAAGACACCGTGATCAATGTTAAACACTCCATCTACCTTGATTTGGTGACGTGTGCCCACCAGATGCGAATCAGTAACACTCGAGATAGGTTTCTTCACAATTTTCCTGAGTCATTTCGGGAAGCACTGACAGATCTCGCTCAACAGTCGCCGTGTGGTTTTCTCAACGTAGTCAGCATGGCAACAGCCAGCAACAGAATAAATAAAGAATGATTAAGAAATCTTTGGTGAGCTATCTTAAGAGTGTGGTGCGCATACCAGCCTAGTCTTTAATGAAATGGTGAAAGGCCTGGCAGGGTACGTTTTGTTGAACAGCCTAAGTTGCAAGGATTGTTTTCCGTTTTACATGCCGTTGGTTTTGTGATATTTTGATGCCGCACTTTTATTCTATGGTCAAAATATTACTCGTCATTCTCAGTGTTTCGTTGCTGTCCCTTTCTCTTAAGAGTTGTAATATTTGGTAACAGGTACTCCGTCTGATAAGGGACATTAACCGGTTCCTATGTAAAGCTGCTGTTGATGCAGCAGGTTAAACTGATGAAGATACCGAATCAACTGTCGTCGAGTTACAGTCTAGACAATCTCACACAACCTGATGGCGCGTAATCCCTAGACAGTTTGGTAAACGGTATCTCCGTCTTTACTTACAATCCGCACACGATCGTGACATTCCGCCGGGATTCGGTTGGTAGGAGGGCATGTTTCGTGTAGAAGGACGCAAGGAAGGTCCACCTACTCTGCAGCGAACTTGGTTCTGTGGAGTACGAGCGGTATGCCAAACCCATACTGTCAAGGAGTCTACGTAACTTCACCTTCAGCCAGACGGTCTATATCCATTTGCAGATCGTCAGTGAGCAATTATCCATTTGTTACGGTTCAGCACCTTGCGCCAAACCGGATGGTTCAGTCCTAGTCTTCCATCTGCCCCGCATCTGGTCAGGAGACCACATAACTAACTGTCTCGCCCACACACATCCCTGGTCTATTCTTAAGGTCACAGACACATCACGGGCTCCACAGGCCAGTTCGTGATTCGGCAGTCCCGGCTCACTCGGCATACACACGCTCCGCTCGGCGTTTTTCGCTGTCACTCACCCGTCAGACTGACCCCTTTTCCTTTAACACTGTGGCTACCAAGGTCCCATGCACGCGCACACACGCGCATCGACTGCGCCAACTCCACGCGCGTCAACTTACAGGCGTGTGACGCACTCACGAAAACAACTAAACTTAGAGACGGGACATTTCTGACGTCATGTCTCGGAGGCTGAGCGAGTCAGCAACGCGCAAAGTTAACAGATACCAAGGCAACGGACACAAGGACGTGAGCCGCATCACAGCTATACAGCTCCACGTCACATCCACGTGATCCTGTCCCTGGAACACTGCCAACACAACGCACACCTGGTTATTGTTACCCACACTTATCAATCGGGTCTTTATTTTGTATTGTACGTGGGTCGCCTGGCTTGTCCAATTTGAGTCATTTCCTCGTTTATGCCTATTCGCATTATACACCTTAATACTCATCTATGTACTCTTCCTTTGTTATATGTAGTTAGTGTTAGGCTGTAGTTATTTACCTATAGCTTACACTAGCTCACTACGTAACACATTTTCATTTTACAGTATCACTGCCTCAACCTATCCAAGTTAGATTCCGATGGCCGCGTCACTTGTGCCGAAATTGTGAACCATGAATATGACTGGTTCAAGCTATCCTGCTCACACGAAGAATTAGTTTATGCTTCTCGTCTGTGTCTGTGGCCCTCAGTTTTCCAATGAAGCTGACTTTTTCTTACGGACCAGATCCAACAAAACAAATCAGAAACCATCCAGGAACTCATCCCGGTAGGCCACCATTTGCCCTTTCCTGACTTGAGCCCGAATCCTGTGTGGCCCTCCAGCTCCGTTAACATGGTAGCGTGTCAGAAGAATCAACAGTAACACAACTCCCAACCGTCCAACACAGTCTGCCCTGAGGTGGGCATCGCCATTTTCCTGTTGACTGTGGAGTGATTGGCAGCTTGCTTGTCACCTCCAAAGCCGATGTCACACAGCACGGGAAGTCTGTGTCATTGTGTATCGATAGACAATCTGATCGTTGCCAACTCAATACTGCCATCAACTTCAAGAGCAGTTACAAGCGGCTCGGGAAATCAGAAGGTAGGCTGTCAATCCCGCCGATGTCTCATGTCGCCCCCAGTACCCGTGGTGATATAGAACAATAAACTGAACAACTGCACTATAGTGACAAATTAAGTGCACTGACACCGACGAAATTTGCCATCCTTCGACTCCACTCTCAACCTGCTCGGTCCTGACCGGCTTGGGCAACTTGGGCTGGCAGAACTATCCACCAAAGATATCTGCAGTCGCATATTGTCCTTCCGAGCGCAATCATCACACATGACAGAACATCTGGCTCAAAGTTTAAAGCCAGTATACCAAGGTAGTTTCGTTTGCTCTACTTCTGTCAAGGCGGCTCTACGGATAAAAATTGAGAACCAACCTATCGTAAAGATGTCCAGCAAATTAGTGTCTACCTGTACTCGCTTCTGAATCGAGCTTAATGTGGTACTGCGAGCGAAGTGCCACCTACTGCCGCTTCTGAGGCACTATTCATAGGTTCGCCGGCGGTGGCTGCTCCACCAAGCCTGGCCTGCTTTAAGCATAATGACACGACTTTCAGCTCATTGAGGAGCTACAGGTTTTGTAGACATTCGGGCAAACAGTTCTTTTAGTACGTCGAAGCCAATTCGTTTTTTTTCTCTTGCTACGGCACATATACAGATTGTACTCTACGCTTCTACCCTGGTTACAACCCACGCACAAATGAGGTAACGTGAGTATTCAGAGTTAGTGTCGAAACGTGGGGTATTCCTTCAATCTGGTGGACCTGATGAGTAACATGATTATCATCCCAGCTGGAAGCGAATGAATCCGATTGGCGGTCTTGTGCCGTAAATTAATGAGTTCTGTGAACATCGAATATTGACGTTGATAAGCAATCTTGACTGGGACGACTGGGCAAGCATCGGGCTTACGAAACTGACTAGGGACAACTTCATTCCAATTTCTCCGAAAGTTGTGTAGGTTAGAAGCACCGCCTGGTGACATTTTTGGAAAGCAAGCGGCATGACAAGATAAATTAACAAGATAAAGAAATTCCACTACCTCTGATACTCATAAATTTAGTAAGTCAGTGTGAACAAGTTAAAACGCAACCGGTTGAATGATGAGTAAGAAGCGTCCTCAGTCGTCTGTAAGAACGGTGTAGTAATTATGCAGCATTTGACCGTTTACGTTTTTGATCAACAATGGTTATGCTGGTTACTATTATCTGATCAAGCCTTCCAGAATGTTTCAATCGACTAAGCCGGAGCTAGTGGGACAAACATATCCTAATCGCGGGGTTATCGATTGGAGTTAACAGGACAGTTACTGTGTCTCTATTTCGAGACGATCGGGCAACCTGATCACAAGCGAAAGTGGTTGTGTTCACGTATGTCAATTCGGTCGTGCTTAATGTGAGGTCAATGGCGCAATGGTAAACACGGTTGCCTCATGAACAACGTGTCCGTGGTCCTAGTTCCGGCAGTGGCGAGGATTTGCACTACTGACGAGCTCTAATGAGAGCGAAACTCGAGTCTAGTGCTTCTTTTCGAAACGGGGCCGACTGGATAGTCTATGGAAATGCGACAGCTGCGATTAATTGTGGGTGATGTTCAAATTGAAATAAACCAAATCCCCGTCTACTCATCAGATATCGGAAAACTGTTTGCTAGTTTTGCAGTGCAATTCAGTCTAGTTTAGTTCGGTCCACAGGACGTTTTGCTGGAGCTAAAGAGGTCCGGTTTCTTGTACTTGTGAGCTTCATGAACTTACCTTGTCACAACCAATGTAGAAGACGGTGCTTCATTTCACTGTTGTAGATGTTCAGGGGATTGTGTGACAAATGATTCAATGGAGAGACAGTAGCTAGTGCAGCACATGTAGTCGGTGCACAGGATCATTGCTGAAGCTGCCATCTCAGCAATCACATGCAGACACTTGAGTTTCACAGTTGGAAAACCGAGGCTGAGGTTGAAATGACTGTGAGTAAAAGTATTCAACGAATTAGGTCACCAAAAATGAGAAAAACGACGGTAAAGCAGTGCGTAAGAGGGTTGACAAAGAAGATGATAGACCATGAAACCCTATCCGCTGGATTCATCTACGAGAGTTTTGAAAACACGGTGGACCAGCGGTTATGTTTACGTTTATCGAAGTTAGCGAATTCAACTACTTTTGAACACATGACGTTTCAGAAATATCTCACTCCGTTGGGGAAAAATGAGCTCTAACGTTAGTGTGAACTCTGTCTCTTGATCTTTGTACTGTGACCCTGAATCGTGGGATTTCCGTTTAAGTTGCAAACTGTTTGTCTACCGGTGTTAGCTTGTTTAGAATCTCGAGTGTTGCAACGCGGTTAGTTCTCTATCTTCATCCCGGAGATAAGAGATGTAGGCTTCATAATTTGTTTGCGTAATCTAGGTCACCAATAGTCAGAAATACTCTCATGAGCCGACGCTGCACCCTTCCGGTGTATGGATCTTCATGAAAAATGTGATTTGCGCGTGTACACGATATGCCAAATCTTTCCGCACAGTCACCTTTTGAAGTAACGCAAGGTCTTCTGGCTTCTTTTTGGACGTTAGGTGTCTTTTGCACTGCAATTATTTGCATTCATTGGTCACTTATCACTGTAACACTTTCTGGCTCCCTTTGTATCTATCTTTGCCTATACGTTTCATAGGCACTAAACTGCCAGCCAAAGACATCTGCTTAGATTTTTCTATGCTCAGCTAATATTCCTATTTAGTTGCCCCTTAATAAATTTTATTAGATTACTTTTTATGTTGTCACCCGATGGTCACCCTAATAAGTTCACGTCATCCGCAAACATACCGCTTGGACAGTTTAACTCCCTGACTGAGTCATTGATGAACCTGAGAAATGAGTGGTGCCAAAACCGAAACACGGGGAATCCAGCTTTTGTCTAGACTAAAGCTCTGCTGGGTGCATTGCATCTAGATACCGAGTCTTCTGTTTAGCCTGAGGGTTTTCACCCTCGCAAAGGAAGTTAGAGATAGCGGTAATACCTTCAGTTTTATTATCCACATTCAGTTATTTACTGAGTCAAATATATTTTCGAACTCTGTATAACGAACTAACCATTGCTCTTCCGTCCAAACGTTCATTGATTTCATCCGAGAAGGAAAAAAGAAAAATACTGAAAAACTGTTTCTTACAAACTCAAGTTGTTGGGCTATTAGAAGCCAGTAACTTGACTTGCGACATAGTATGAAATCTCATCTTGATGCATATTCCCATCAGTACGGATACAAGGCCGATAAGTCTGTACTGTGAGGCAACATTTCTATAAATTCTTCTTGAAGTGAAGCAACTGTAATCACCTTCTCACTTCGCAAAAGTCCGGCATCTTCAAGAGCCTTTTAAAAGGGCCAGTTGCAAGTAGGTTCGACAGTTTAAACATCTTAGAATTGCTTGGTAGATATTCTCTGTGTTGTGGGCCAAGAACACGGATGGCGCAAAGGTCGTATGTTTAGGAAACCAACACGGGCTAAGCGCTTAAGCACGACAGAAAACAAAAACACTCAGCTGCCTATGATAATCGTCCCAGAAGGTCCCGGCTGCCACATACGCTAATGCTCAGCTACTTTTCGTAGCCAGAACTATTCCAAGGCGTACTGCACTGTCGTGTTGGTATGACGTTTCTTCCCGTGTTTTTCCTGCGGCTACTTTGACGGAAAAATTCATGCTATCGCCCCGCTACTGAATAGTAGTGATGTGAGTAACATGAGGCGATCGCTCAACCTCATCAACTGGTCCAGCTGCTTGATTGGTGTGATGATGCTAGTTGGTCTGTCACCTTTTCCAGTGTGATCACAACCTCCTGCGACCGTCACCTATCAGAGTCTACCTTGAGGCTACCCGACCTAACGCTGATGTACACCTTGTAAAAATCATGAGAATTTCAGTCTTTTCTAAGTCCGTTCCCGAAGTATTTTTCTGATTATTTTGTGCTCTTGACAGCAGTACGTAAGAAGAATTAAGATAGTCTATAGGTAGTAGAGGATTTTCAGCTAATATGCCTTCGGAAACCCTTAAACATTTGCTTTACACCACTACGTGTAGCATTTTTGTCCTAATTTTGCCGAATGAAACCGGCACGTGGAAAGTTGAGGATAGTTTCATTCCAGTAGAATGTGTAATTCTGCAATCCTGAATACTGAGCATTTTCGGCTCTGCCTACAAACGTTCTTCTGCAGTAACATACAAACTACGCGAGGACTTGAACTAACAAACTTTCTAACCACGTACAATTAAATAATGTTCATTATACACTCCCGCCGTCTAGATTTGTTGGTTAATTTAGGTTTATTTACTTTAGTTAAGCCACATTTCTCTCCGTCACTATCTCATAATGGGCATACTTTGGACTTCTCTAAAGATGTCAGACAAGGTCAAAAAACCATTACGGTCCTTTAGAGTTTATAAGGAATCCACTGAAAATAATTTCGTGACATCCCAGGTTGGAAACGTAATGCTTATCTGTGAGATTGTATTAGTGTACGTTTATGCACAATTAGTGTGAAACGTGTTCTGTTTATTCAAATTGATCGACTTCAGATGAAAAAACCACATCCAGCGCTATCTGCTCCGAGGTCACCAGTTTTAGCGTAGACAACTACTGTATTTTACTTAGAGAACCAAGTACAAGGAACAGTTGAGTTGAACTTACTAATATCACACATTGTTTTCTGTTTTTTTTTCTTGGATTTTTATCGCTTGTATTGACCACACAAACGTCAAAAACTCGAGCAAAGAAGGAATCAACCTAACCAACTTTGCTTTGTTGGTGTCTGCCAATTCAATCATTCAGATACCGTAACCAGTTGACCAACACTCAGACTGTAACCTGTTACATTTGACAAGCTGAAAACAGTATGTTGATCTCTCTAGCCTCCACTGTCCATTTCTGAATACTTGTCGCAGAAACTCACTCCGACTACGTAACTACTGATCTTCTCGAATTCGAGTCAGTGGATGAAAATAAAATGTGGGATGAGTAAATAATGTTGATTGAACTTAGGACTGATATTCATCAATGAGCACGTGAACAACGTTTACAGACACCGGCAGCGAAATATTACTTCATACATTCTGATATACTGGATACTCAGCTGGTGCATGTCTGTAAACCTGTAACAGTGTATTGTACTCTGTGCTACTGAACGCTATCCATGACAAAAACAAATTTTTGCGACATTTTCACTAACACGGAGGGCTCGGTTGAGTGATTTCTGTTTTGTTAAAGCCTTTCAAAAAGGGTTGAAACTTGACTAGAGGTCAAATTTCCAATAACTTTCCGCACAAGTAGTATAGTCAGACCTCCGTGACAATTCATCACCTAGGAGTTCAAATTAAATGTCGTCTTGAAATGAGTACGTACTCATAAACAGTTCGTCGAAATCCTTCTCGACATGACGCTTGACAAGGACAAGTAGCTGCACGTTACGGAGTAAATGAATCTGAGAGTTATCCACTTATAGATTAAAGGTCATTCACAACTGATCGCAGCTGCCACATTCCCATAGACGTTCCAATCGGCCCCTTTTGAAAAGAAGCGCTAGACTCGAGTTTCGCTCTCATTAAGGCTCGTCAGTAGTGCAGACTGAAAAGTTTATGGGAATGTGACAGCTGCGATCAGTTGTAGGCGATGTTCTATTTATAAGAAAATATAATTCCCATACTATACATCAGTTATCCAGATGTCTATGACATAAGACTACCACTCGTCATATTTTGTTGAGTATTCTGCAGTAGCATTCCTGCCGTTGGCGTTCTGTCACGAAGTGTGCAATAGTGGAAAACAATTTCAGCTGCCTTCAGTAGTTTTATTTAAGTTGGACCTACTCCGGATGCACATTCATGAACCAGATTGCATATGGTGTTCATTACTTTGGACTCATGACGTGAACTGCTGCAGTTTTGCTGTTTAACTTACTCTAGTGTTTACTGTGCTCATCAACTGCACCTTACAGCCACCCACTTGATGCTTTGAAGACTATCATCCATTGCACCATAACGATCTTACTGACCATAGCGGACTAGCGACAGGGCTAGCTGCAAGTGAAACATATTCAAACCAAATCTAAACGATCTTATCAACTGAAGAATTCATGGTGACAGTCTTCAGAGTTTCCAATGGTGATGACATATTCCACCTTAGTAATGAGAAAGTGTTGCTTGCAAAACAGTTTTCTATTCACGTCAGCTTTATCTAAGTCGGCGTTTGCTGTTTGCATCATTTTTGTCTGTAGTAATGTACCTGCTGAAACTTGGTATCCCCCTACGTTCTTTGTTACCGCACATACTGATGGGTGGTTTGGTAAGCACCGTTGAGATGCCGCCCTGGTTATTAGTTGAACCGACTCAATGGATGGTATCTAGCTAATCACGTACATGACACCATTCCACAGGCTAGCTAACCGCGTGTGTTGTATCAAAGCGAATTCAACACTGGTTCTGTGAAATAGGCTGACGATTTGCCTGCTTGAGCATGGTTTTCGTGAACAGCGTTAAGAAGAAAAAACTGTCCACTCCATACAAACATGTGTGGTCAATTTTGTGAAGCTGTATGGTGGAAAGCTTTCTGTTCAATTAGTTCATGTGGTGGACAAAAATTCATCTCATAACGCCATCAAGGTTCAACAGTACCATTCTCTGAGTTATCTATAGGAAAACAGACATGTAAGTGTAACAGAACATATGCACAATTTCTTGTATCGCTATGAAATATTTTAGTGAGTTCATCTGCCTATACCTGTCAGTTATTCATTATAATCTCTTTCTCTTTTGTAATACATTCTTAATACCAGTCATATTTCATCACAGTTCCCGCATTCGGATAAATAGTTGTGCCAGATCATCTCAAACGAAACACTATGTCTGTGCGTTACACCTTAGTGATTTACATCTTCATCCTAACAACTCTTAGTATGAGGTGAGCTGTTCAATTTAAGTTATTATTTCATCCATACAAAATATGAAAATTCAGAGTTATTTCCTGTATCAACACAAAAAAATTAGAAAACAACTTGAAAGAGAAACAATTGTTAAACCTAAATTTGACCAAAAAGAGAAGATATATCTTAACGAAGCAAAAAGCATTTTAACACTGTCACGCAAACACACGAATTGGATAATGGATAGTGAACACAACATATGCCGAAGCAGAATGACAAAGCAAGATAAACATCTATTTAGTGGACAAAGTTGTTTGCCAATTGGACAAATCTAGAAGTCAGTAAGTACACTATTTATGAAATCATCACAAGCACTCAGATTTATACTGAATTGTGCTAGCATAGATGGAAGCTATACACATTAGAAGCTACACATAAAACGCTAACTAAAATACCTCGATATGACTAATAAAATCTATAGAGCATGTAAGCAACAGTAGGAATACAGAAAAATATACGTGCATACCAAATTTCTGAGGCGTTGTCAGTGATTTTGTTGCTGTACTGACAACGTTAGAAGCCTACGTGTGATAGATACATCACAGATTTTGTAGTAATATTGTTTGTAAAAAGATTTAAGAACGATTCCCAAGTACTTCGAATGGTTATAACGAGTTAGTTGAACATCGTTCATATAAAAGTGGGAGAATCGGCAAAAACTTGCACGTCTACAAACCTTGATAATTAAAAGATGTTAACTGCCGTGTGCTTCAGGACTGAGAGGTGAACAGAAGGAAAATGAGTAGGATATACTTCACTAAGCAAATGGAAGCCATTTACCTGACGGTAAACAATAATTCGACGTCCCACTTAAACTAACAATACACATGGATTTCTTAAACAACTTGTTCCCCGAAGAGGGTACGTAGCAAATAAAAGAACACAAAAGCAACTGTAAAGAGGGCAACACCTAGCAAGATAACCGGATTGTTTAGCTGAACGCGAAAGCTGTGATCAACTAAGTGCTGTTCAATATATAAAAGCCGAACATTGTCTTATTGTTGAACTGTCAATTCTAA
>JTDE01000441.1:167853-187659 GCA_014338405.1 Paragonimus skrjabini miyazakii | reverse complement strand
TTTACTCGATTTATCGCTTTTCCAAATTCCGAGAGAATAAACGATCTAGTAGTGGAATGCTCCAGACGTCGCGTTAGAACACAACATCAGTATTCGACAAACAGCCTCAATGTTGCACTTTCCGTTGATCGTCAAAGTATTTTCTTCTGTAGTGCACCAATCGGCTTGCACTTTGTGACTGTGCATGTGCCATTATGATCAGCTATTGACAACTTCAGGTTTTTTTTTAAAATACCGACGTACACTTATAAACCCGGGTTCTTGTCTCATGAATGATAACTTCTTGCTGCAACTAGTCCGAAATCTTCTTATTACGTGCGTGGGAGGTTTAACTACGAATACGACTTTGAGCGCTATTCGAAGATCCTAATTCCGAGTATTACAATAAGGCATGTACGACATTTTTGGAACACACAGCCGGGGCTGTAGAGCTTGATGGTGATCGTCTTTACTAGTGTTAACAGTTACACGTTGAGTGTTTGAGTGTGGAAGCGAGAAGCTTTGTAGACGATTATGAGGGTTTTATCAACCATGATTTGGTAGCTGGTGACAAAAATGTCATCCCATTACACTCGAAATGATTTTTTTCCATACCAGTACACCTGTCATTCCAGCAGATGCTCACAACTCATGTCAGTTAATCCCTGGGTGGATTTTTCTGATTGAATAACCGATCTCGTGTTGCTGAGAGTTGTCCAAATAAATGATTTGCTTTAAAGAACCAGTTTCGGAAGTAACTAACTCACAGGTTAATTTCAGTTCACCTGAGTTTTGAAAAATGTAGACGATATTGAGGAATTTCAGTGATAGCTTCCAAGATCATATAAAGCCAATTAAAACATTGTCTTATTGTGTAATCTGCAATGAAACACTGACTGTATGCTGTTTAAAAATAGATGAACTTCATAAGCGCCCAAAAGATATCGAATGTGCTTTAGCTTAACACTAGAAACCAAAATGGCAACATTAAAATCCTAACTCAGCCGAAACATTTACTGACCCAAGCGTGTAATCAACACTACAGATAGAATTTAGATTGTCTTTTCAGTGCAAACGAATTAATGCTTGGCTATGAAAAACAACGGAAACCACAACTTTCATTGTAGGCAAATCAGCGACTGAAATATCTATGTTTACGACCGGAACATGTTCGTTTCAGAAGAAAACCAGTTTGTTGGGCACTCTGTAATGACCTTCTGCACATTGCTTTGTTCAATTTTAGAATCGTGGAGTATAGGCATTGATGCACTTAAATGGGTTTATTCATTGTGATGATCGCAGATTCAGAAACTTTCAAACCATCTTACTACCATTTGAACAACAAGTATTTTTCCGAATACATTTGTCTGATAAATTCTAACGCTTTTAAAAATGCTTCGGGTCAAATAAATTGTGCTGAGTAAATGTGTATTACATAATTGGTTGCATATGTGTCAGTACAAACGTAGTGCAGATGAAACAGTGCATCAGTGAGAGAGAAATAAAGTTCAAGAATAAACGGCACTCCTATTGGCTGATAACTTTCTTCAATTTATCATCAACCAATCGCATTCCTATAGACAATTTCCCATTCCTTAATCTAAATCTTATCGAGAAAACGCACGGGCAGTACCATAACTTGCTCTCTATTGCATTTGGAATGCCCGAGACATTTGTGTTCAATGTATCAAGCGCTACTACTGCAGATCCGTGGAGTACAATAAAGACACAGGAGTATGTGCATCTTACTAAGGGAGAGGTCATATTCGGCGCCTTTGTATTCAGTTTGCTGGTAGTTACTGCAGTCCTGGGCAATGCCGTTGTCTGTATCCTACTTCGTTTTCGTTACATGCGGTTTACACGTTGTACCAGCTTAATCTGCGGCTACTGTTGTGAAAAGTCAACAAAATCTGGCTCAGTAAGTTTCATGGAACCTACTCGAAACGACGATCTCTGGGCTGATGACTTACCGAGCAGCCAGCACGAATGTAGTTGTGGAAAAGCTTGCCCACCTCTGCAAATAAGTCAGAAAGCAGCTGGCAGCTATCTCATTTTCACAGCAAATCCTGTAAGGGATCAGTTTACAGCGAAGAAAAACCACTCTTCCGAAATGCGCCTGAACCGACTTGGATCTAGTCGGTTGGGAGACGACATGCAACCGGAGAGACGTCCGATGAGCGACCAGTACTGGGTTGGCAAAATACATGTGCGAGCAGTTCCACGTACGGATTTTCAAAGAGGAACCAGTGGTCGCAATGGTAGCATAACCAGTCTGTTCTTGTTCAATCTAAGTCTGGCAGATTTCCTCATGGCCGTATTTTGCATTCCAACCTATATTGTGACAGAGCTGATCTACGTTTATTGGCCTCTGGGAGAGCCAATGTGCAAAATGATGAGCTATGCGCAAGGTATCAGCGTGTTTGTCAGCGCTCTAACACATGTGCTCATCTCGTTGGATCGTTTCGTGTTAGTCTACTTTCCCCTTCGCCCTCGCATGTCACACCGTTGCGCAGCCGGGTTACTTATGGTTGTTTGGGGTCTGGCCTGTATCATTCCTCTCCCGACACCCATAGTAAACCGCGTGATACTCACAGAAGGTCAACTGCACTGTCTGGAAGATTGGTCAATGTTATTTCCAAACCTGGTCACTGCAATAAGTGATAATCACACAGTGCAAACTGTTCCCACTAATCCGGAACACATGTTGCATATTTTTGGCCAACAAGTGGAACTACGATTCGCCTATTCGTTGATACTGATGATTTTACAATATTTCTTGCCCCTTGGTGTGATATGTGGTACGTATTTAGCTATTGCTATCCGTGTCAACGGTATGCAAACTCCCGGAGAGCTGAATTTAAGGCGTGACCAGAATTTGACCCAATCCAGGCGTAAGGTGAGTGAAGTAATAGTATGCTTGATGATCGGTATCTCTTTATTTAATCATTAGGAGAAACCTCCGAAGTTTAAAAGAACAGATAAAAAAACAACATATTTACATCGTTTTACCCTGGTTGTAAATAAATGAAGCCCCTGAAATCATATTTGGCATATGTTTGTAGCATAAAATTTAAGTTCCTGTAATACTAGTGTTATAAGGCGAATTTGGAAATTAGCTGCAAAAATACCGTGTCACTTGATAAATTCGAAGTCATCTAACGAGAAGAAATGCATACATTGAATTCAACGATGCAAGTCTCACGAGCCTGCTCAAAAATAGGTTGTTTAATGCATGATGTAGCTAGAAATCTGATTACTTGAATTGTGAGAGTGTATCAAATTCGTCAATCATTGAACAGTCGTCATCAACCAGGTCCGGATCTAATCACGTATGCTCATTCTACACGATGACGAATAACAGAAGTTACATATGTATAATATTTTCAAATGAATTAATACTGATCGTGATTGTCTACCGGTTTGTATAAGAAAATGGGTATCATTATCATCGTAGACAGTAATACATCGGTGGTTTACACTGATGCCTAACTGCCACCGGCTATAGATCAGGCTGAATCTAATCAGTAAGTTGTCCAGTTTTCAGTTATATCATTGCTGATTATATTTGAGCAAGAGAATGCTGCAAAAGTTTTTCTAAAATTTTTATACCTGAATCCGCTAATCTTATTATGTCCTCCTCTCTAACCATCCAGTTTGCCTGTTAAAACCATTGCGTGTCTATTTTGAGTGCATAGTTTGATATTATGGGCAGCTACCCCTCGGATATCTTCTGCTTCAGTTAGGGTGCGACAAGTTTATCCGATCTTCTTCCTCTTCAGCTGTACGAGATTCTGGAGGGGACATTTAAGATTTTTAAGAGTTTCAGACTGGATCTTTTGATAGAGGATAAGCTGAATGATGTTGAGTGTACTGGTGACAATGCATTGACTAATCTTATGTTAACAACATGCAGACCATGTTGAACGGAATAATTGATATGCCTCGCGTGGATGACACTGACTCTGATCCTCCAAAGTGCAGAGTATTGTTACAAGAATGAATTGGGGGTGACACTGTTTGCGTTACTGCAGGGAGACCACCGAAACCTAACGAACATATGGTTTAGCTGGGTAATGTCTTTCATCATCTTGTGTTATTATCGACAAGGTGCCCATGAAGACAATAGTACATTTGGTAGCTTCCATCTGTCGACTAAATATAAGATTTACCATGCAGGCGTGCACCCATCTTTGTTTTTAGACTTGTCCAAATCGTGTTACAGATATATCTGAACTCTTGTTATTTGACCACTGTTGTCTACATCAGCTAGCCAGCACCAGCTGGGTTAGCTCTTTGACGAATGCGACAGTTTGTTGTTGAGTGTTTTGAAAATATCCAGTTTATTACCGATAACCGGGGTTATGAAACTGTATAGCATCCATTGCTTGGGTACCTTACTCCGTATATCATGTAATACTTATTATGGCTGATGGATGTTTACAAAAACCACAAGGCAGCCAAACAATGGAACTGTCACGGGTTATGACACTTCTGACCATTTCATTAAGCAAGGCTAGTAGAAGACAAGTACTTTGTTGGAAGGTTTGAAAGCATTCATGCAGCTAGTTGGAAACACTCTCAATCATGACGGATAGCAAAAACCGGATCATCATTTTGATGATCCGGTTTTTGCAAGTTTTGCAAGTTTATTGCTTCTTTTCACTGATTCTCTATGGTTTCGTTTTATTTTATTTTTCCTCTTTCTCCGACAATGTTGTCTTTTTATTTCTTTGCTACTTCGTGGGTTATCATCATAACCACCGTCAAACACATGCCAAAGTATACAGTGGTTTGTCTCAAAACTGAAAATGATGATGTACACTAGCTTTACTCGTCTCATTGCTCCGTTGAACAAACACTTT
Source organism: Paragonimus skrjabini miyazakii (assembly GCA_014338405.1). Classification (NCBI taxonomy): domain Eukaryota; kingdom Metazoa; phylum Platyhelminthes; class Trematoda; order Plagiorchiida; family Troglotrematidae; genus Paragonimus; species Paragonimus skrjabini miyazakii. The sequence continues at coordinate 182,818 of JTDE01000441.1, read as the reverse complement.
GACTAATCATAAGTATTTGTGATAGGGTTGGGGTCAAGGCTACTAACTGGAATTGAATTACGTAACGTTGCCCAATTTTAGTTAGCTTGTCTAGTCTAAAAAACAAATGTACAGTTGACCATAATGGTGAGAATGTTGGTTCTAAATGCAACCTTAATTTTGGTATATCGCTATGAAGTAAGGTTGACAGCCATTTTAATCTTCTTGGACCAACGAGTTCGAACATTTTCTAACAACTGCGAAAATCACCTCGTTATCTAACGTCCGACTGGCTGGAGTCTCTAATGGTAACTGACTGGGCTTGATTGCCATGTCTGCAATTATACACGTATACATGTATATACTTATTAACAAGAACTTTACCATAAATAACTTGCGGACGGTTTAACCACAAAATTCGCAGTAACATATTTGTCCGTGTAGTAAGTTTTCATCTATGTAGAAACTGTACGATTACTAAACTCTGTAACAAACTTCCAACCAATCTTTGATGTGGCTCACAAAGAGATCCATTAAGTTCCGTCAGAACCTTCAAGAACCCTGGAGTAAACAGCTTCCTTCATATCACCAAATTGTATGAATCTCCTGCAACAAAATGCTGCAGTTCTTGAACATTTTAATTATGAGGCCAAATTAGTCCTTGAAGGGTTACTGCTGCCGATCGCCAATTTGTTATTCTACGTGACGTATGCTGTATGTGGTTCCGAAAACTGGACTGCGGAACAACCCCAGCTCTTGTTACACTGGATCAACTCATATAGTACTCGAAATAATATTGAACTGTGCCATGTTGCAATAAGAGCCAATTACATTGAGTTCTACAGTGCATCCCTACATATCGTAGTCTCTACAGGCAGTATATAGTATCACCGTGCAGAAACTAATATTCGTGTCGGTGATTTTTGTTTATGACAGCGTAACGTTGAAGAAAACTATGTGTCTGTTCCACAATTTCCTTGTTAATGTATGTTCCATTTCTTATCATGTAAATGTCAAATTCCTACAACATTTAATATATCTGACCGTAAATATTTATAAGTAAGCATCTATAAACAAAGGAAATGAAAGTTAAAACAAAAAAGATAGCTCTTTTCTTTTTGTTTATTAATACGAAATAACATTTGAGGGATAGCTTATTGATAGGCTGCCTAACATTTGATGACATCTTGTAGAAAAAACCTTTTGATTATGGCAAACTCACACATGAGGTAACTCTTTAAAAAGTATATTTCTATACATAAAATTTATCAGAGATTATGGACAAAAAAATTACCTGCATAACTTCAACAACTGAACAAAGCAGAATTGAAATGCGACCATCAGTTTCAATCAGACCTATCAATAGCAAAAATACGAGCTTATAGTGGCTGCAGTTCTGTAAGCAAGTGACCACCAATGTTAATTTGGTTCCATATTGTTCGGCTCGATAATAACCCTATGTGCGACTTGCGGGAAGGCTACGAAATGAATGTGACAGCTTACAATCTTTCAATTCCTATGCTTGAATGTGGTAGTAATTCAAAGTTTATAATATCTTATTTGTTATATGGTGTAGTGAACAGCTCAGTCAACGTCGGTGATATTTATCCTCAGCTGCCAACAGCAGATACAACGGTTTTTTAAATTTCCAACGTATCATTCACATTCTGTGTATCAAACAAATTACACCAAGCCACAAAATTACGATAACACCAAACATCTTTGAATACCTGTTACACTACATCATATTTTCGCTTCTGATTTGATTAAGTGAGATTACATCATAGCAGTAGTAAAAATGTTCTTGTTGCCTGTATGTTCTGAAATACTAGCGAAAACATTACACCGACAAAACTGTAAGATCACACACCACTGTAGTCTACTGGCCAAAAGAACATGTCTGTTATGTACCACTTCGGAATATCGTAGCACCATGCGTTCTTTGCAGCTAAATCAAACGAGGTTCCACTCAGGATATAACATTAATCTTACCAATAAAACAGTCTTCAAACCGATCAGTCTAACTCGTTTGAATCATGAAGCTTTTGTCTTATTCATATAAGGTGCAAATTATTTTTTGGAGTATTGTCTTATCTAGCGATTGCTATTCACATCGCATGCAGAGTAATGATTATTATTAATAACTTATCAACTAAAATAACGCAATCTGGTAGATCAAACAGAGTTTAACATCCACTCACCTATCGTTCGAGGTAAGATAAACATTGTCACCGACCACCTGATATGAACCGTTTGTCAAAAAACTTCTCTAATCTTCGGGGTTCATGAGCATCCGGAATGAATTTTTCGTTAAACGCTTTACCCTGCAACATATCAGAAATATAAACAATCCACTTCCACCGGTATTTATATCAAAAAATGAATTGACAGCTTATTCGACTTTGTTTAGTTGATGCTTCAAGACAGGTGTAATTTACTCAGTTGAGTGAGGCACACACAAAAAATGACCTTTCATTTTTTTCCTGACGACCTTCACGACATTTTTCCATTGAAGCATTTGAACGTTTCAAAATTCTTCACTAAAGTTTTGTGCGCTTACTTTAGTTAGTTAGAAAATTAAAAAATATATTAGGTTGCGTGAGTCAGTAAATTATCCGTAGAATACTGAGTGGTCTTCATTTTGTCGCAGTGTCCACAATGAACTGTAGAGGATGTGGCGTTTTCTACCCATGCCAACTTTTGTTATGGAAACTAAACTAATTTATATATAGCACCAATATGAACAGTGTTTTCTTAATGCGTTAAGGATGACAACAAAATTAAAACACTGAAATTACTTCTTTCGTTTGCTTAGTAAATTATTACTCGTAAGTGGGTTGCAAAACCGAACAAAAACGAACACAGGTTTCCATCGATTATTTTGTATTGAACACCATGTTTATACACGTTTAGAGATGCAATATTCAAATTCTTGCTTGTTAGCGTTGAAGCAATGTTGTTGTGGTTGCTAGTCAGTTTCATTCTTCCGAATGTTAATCCCATGTTAGTTGGCATATGCTTGTTTTGCATTTCTCCAGCCTCTTACGTATTTAAGATGTCTCAGTCTCCACATCCAAACATCTAACCCAAACTGGTTCGTTCGAGACATTAATACTAACAACTGAATTGCCCATTCCTCTGATCCAACTTCGATCACGTGACGAGCGCAGAATGTGGCTGTTGTGTAATGTTAACTGAGAACTAGCATGAACCCAAGAACCCTAATACCCAGCTGTTATCTCAGCATCTATTGAGACTACTAACTCGTGTAATTGTGTTTCAAATTTACCAACAGCGTCAATGTAAGCTTAACGTTTTATTCACGATTTTAATTGTTTCACTTACTCCGAGGAATTCAAATAATTTCCACGTGGGGCTTGATCAAACGTTCGCAAAAAACAGAACAGAATAAAGACGGACGGACTGAAGCCTAATTTAGTTGATACAAGCAACTGACGAAAGTACAAATTACATATAGTGTTTGTATATTGGGGTAAAGAGATGGGTAAGGCAGTCGGCAGATCAGAGAATTAAGTTGATCAGTTTACGAAGTAAAATACAGCATACATTTATTAGTAAAAGCTTGAGGATAAGAACAAAAAACAGAACAGAACAATAGTTTAATACCGTTCTTCAGAAGCGGCATATCATGACTAATATCAACGTTTCTCAACATCATGCAGAACGTTACCTACCCTAAACCGTTTCATAAAGCTTTGAATACCGTTCTATAGCTGGGTATAATTTCTTGTGAAACATTCTTTGCAGATCGATTACAGTGTTCAGCCACGAGCTCTACACAAATGAGGGTGAACGTAGGTTATTAAGTAAATTCTTGGTTAAGCCACAGCGAGTTAAAACCGAAAGAGTTCTCGGTTTTGCAACGTTTCGACCCTCTCGGAGAGCCTTTATCAAGCGATTTAAATCAGAAAATTGTGAACGTAGTTTGTTTCGGAATAACCTGTAAACAGTCGATAACTCATCATTCTTGATAGAAGTGCCCTGTCAAACCAGATAAACTAGTTACATATTTGATGGGATTAAAAACAATAAGTGAACGAATGAGGTCACGGGTCAGCTGTATTTGAACGGGGCTACTATTATGCATGAAGTGTTGACTACAGCAGATTAAGGGCAAGTGAACAGTACGTAAGAAGTAAATTCGGTACAAATAGGAGAAGGATGTAGTCACCTGAGTTTGGTAAAAGTGGACGAACAAATCTCAATATTTATGTGTCAAAGTTGTTTCATCCAGTCATCAATGTACTTCTATTCGGCCAATCAAACACCCGCTTCCAAATGCCAGAAAGTTGTGCCTGTCAATTCTGCCCAGAGCGCATTCGGCCTTCACGATGCTTATGGTCTCTGCAATCAGGCTTTCCGGTGTGGGTCTAAATTCTGTCTACTTACCTAAGCACATTCCAGCCCAATTTCATTAGCGGAATCTGACACGCGGTTCAATATTGTTGAATCGCTTGGTAGGGTATTCCAAACGAATATGGGTGAATTTAGTAAATTAGTGTAAGGTCTGTTTGATTCATTGAAAAAATCAGAGCACTGGAAAACAATTCATCATTTACTATCCTACTCCCACAAATGTCTAAGGATATGAATACAGAAAAGTGGTGTGAATGTGTATTAATAAATGACTTTCTCTCGGGTAAGAACTGTCTTCGAATGAAGAAATCATCTGGTTTTTGTTTGAATAGTTTACGATTTTGTTCAGGTTGACCCAAACACATGAACGGTACCAGTAGGACTAAGTTATTTCAGCGCAAATAACATTATGTCAAAAAGCTCTTAAACTGATATCAGTTTGTAAAAGTGGACAGAAACAGTTGTCTCGCAGTCAGAAGTCCACTTCAAAAAAAGACTTCCACTTGCGTCTGGATTGCGAGTGTAACACTTTTTCTATTTTGATATGGTGTTAGTCTCAAGTGGTCATCATCAAACAAGTGAGTTGCACTCGTTATTTCAGCAACTATGATAACGGATGAAATGCAACTAATGGCTCTTTCTTCTTACCTAATGAAAAGTAATTGATAAATTTTGAACGAAATGAACAGCACAGTTTACATCCAATCTATTTTAGCCCAAGATACGTCAGATAACGTCGTAAAGACCAAAACCGTGATTTGTAATTGCCTGGAAGCTTGTGGAAAATGCTGTCTGAATAAATTATCTTGAATAAGGGGATCTGTATAACTTAAGTGGACAGAACGGCAAAACTTGAGAAATTTGTGAGGAAAAGTGGCTTGCACGCTTTTAAGCGGGATTAGGAGCTGAAATGTCCGAAGGCTGCACCAACGTTTGTTGCTGTTTATTCGTGGAAACCTTTTAGTGAACACAATCGCGAACAGACTGTTTGGTTCATAACCGTTTAGCGGATGATGCAATAAGTCAAATCATAATGTTGTTGAGGAAACATTAATGACTCACATTAACGAGCACGTTCGTGACTAGATGTAAAATAATTTCGGTAGAACATATTTGGGTATCCATATTGCAGTGATGAATGCGTTCCGTTGATTTCACAATAAAAAACCATACGACCGGCTCTTGTGAGTTCTTCAGGAAATTGGAAAGCTGACAGTTTTCGGTTACCATCCACTGGACTATTCATAAGTTAGTCTGTATTCCATCAGTTAGTATGTAAAATATGTTAACAATCATTAGTTGCCTGATGGAGTCGAACATTTCCAGATGATGTAATAATGAGCGGCATTCTTTAAACTACAGAGTTGTCAATTATTTAACCATATATCCCGAGCGGCCTTCTTCCTAACCAACCATTTTGGATTTTTTCGACAACCTCCGATCGTTTACACTCTTAGATCTGTGAAACAATACCTGTGCTGTGTAATTAATGGAAGAGTAGCCCACTCAATTTCCACGCTAATGATGCGCACGCAGTTAGCAAATCATTATTAATTACCAGTGTGCTAAATGGTCTTACGTCTTTTCACTTGAATCATTCCAGGTTGATAACTTAGAAATTAATATGAGAACAGACTACTGAATGGTGTTAAAACAATGATGTCTTGCAATAATACTTGAATTGCATAATTTCAGGCAATAACTTATTTTGCCCCAAAATTCACAGTGCCTCCAGCATTTGATTAAATATACACTGAATTCATTCGAACGGAAACCCGCGAAACAAGGCAGTTTCAACAAATGTCTCTGTTTCTTCTTGATCAAACGTTTACAGTTGTGGTCTGTTAAATACAATTAAGATTTGACGGTAACTAGCCCCTGGAACTAAGGAATAACACTACAGTTATGATGACAATTTCTGTAATAACGATAGGCAAATGTATTAGGCTACATCCAACAACGAACAAAGTGAGGGGATCAACATTTTCTCCCCTACAAGCATTGAAGGAGTAACCAATAAAAGCCCTGGTTTTAAAGAATTTGCTTCGTATCGGATATATATGGTCAACAGACAGAGGTGCTCTAATGAAAAGGGAAGCTTGTAACCAGTCTTTCTAATTAAGTACGATTTAGTTTGCATTTCTTTAACACTTTTCCAATTTGAAACCAAATATATTTGTTGGCGAGCCTTTAAAATGTAGTCAAGAATATACACTACTATCGAGTTCTAACAAGCATATAACGCTGATTTTCGTAAGGAGTTACCTGAGTTGGCAACAAGTGCAATCGATTTTGTGTGATGTTCAATTCTTATGAAACAAATCCCCCTATTGCATACCACTAAGGTCTGTGTTCAGTCAATCATTGTATTATACATTTCACTGTTTCTACCAATATAGGCGTCGCGGCAAATACAAGAGAACGAAGGAGAGAGTATAGTTTGGTATGTTTTAATTGTGAACATCCTGAGCAAAGCTGCAACCAATTCCATCGTATGACATGCAAGATGTGGCTGATTTGTTCGTACCCTGTGACCAAACTGCGGCTGCTTTGTGAAATTATGGCCGTGGCAACAATATGCACGGTTAGCAAGCTCGGATAACAGCGAAATACCAACTTGTTGATTCTGTTCTAAAGTAGTTGACTAAAAAGTCAATGAGAATGCAAAATTTGAAATAAGAAACAAGTGGTATTCTATTTGTAAAAGGTAATCAATGAATGGAGCGCATGCTACAATCATTTAGACAGCAACAGTAAACTGGAATTTGTAACCATTAATGTAAGAAATGATATCATATTCACCTATTCACTTTAAATAGCGCTTATTGCGCCATAAAAATACTAGCTAACTCTAAATTGGATACTTCATTCTGACCTTCTTAGCGTGAAATTGATTCTATGTCTATATCTACCGTGAACTATTCCGGACCTCACGAGGTTTTCACTTTTGTCAATTGTCCACATTTCACCTATGGTTCAACCTAGCACCACGGTTAGGTATCATACTCAAAATAGTTCTTGATAATACTGTTTGATATCTGATAAGTTAGTGTAATGGGACGGGGGCAATTCCCAGAACGTCAAAGGAATTTTGACAACCACTACATTCGCGGCTTCCGGTTTGTCGAGAGCCGAGTAAACAGCAGAACTATTTTTGTGTGCTATTATATGAGATAATCGTACAACATAGCGTAAACTACTTTTTAAAGAAATACCCCTTTCTTGATGACACTGCTTCTGTCAGACAAGCTAACCGAGCAAGGTATTGTACAGGCATTTATTGTGGACCGTATAAAATGCTTCCCAACTTAACCGATGGTCAATAAAACACATAACTTAAGCATAGGTTTCAAGTCAAAGCGCTACCTAGATGGTCGTTTTATTTCCATCGCCTTTTTTTACTAGAAAGTCGAAGACTTCTGAAAATAGCAAGCTTTCAAGATTTTCACATAACCTGCATACCTTCAATGACACTCAATAGCCTTAAAGTAAAGTACACTAGCTTGTCATTCGGAGCATCAAGAAACCGTAATTTCATGCTCAAATTTATAACTCCTCGAATGAACTGTTGTTCTAAATGGCGTAACAGACTTTAATCATCTGTCGTCACCCTCGAATGATTGTATTCTTCAGTTCTACTCTATGGTCTATTACTGTCTGATTAATGTAAACTCGGCGTCTAAGTTACTGCAACATACGAACCTCAACGTTGTTTCATAAAAGTGAATTAAAACTCTGAAAAACAAACTTTTGTTTAGTTATGAAGTAATGTACTGTTTATGGCTATTGTTTCTGTCCAAATTTAGTTGAGGCTTATGTCACACACAACTCAGTGATTAAAAATAACGCGGAGTGAATTTTTTTGCCAAACTGACAAAACTGCTACACGATTTACTTGAGAAGGTTTTGAGCTGGTCATGAGTGTCATATTCCGCATCCAATTCTACATCAAAATACGCGACAAACCTTTAGGAAGGTTAGTTGAGTTGAAAACACTTTGACCTCCCAGATTTTATATACATATAGAACCTAAGCTGTTCATGGTATAAACGCGCCATCAACAAGCAGTTCAGAAACATTTATTTGAAAAGAGCGCTGATTTGTTTTGAGGTAAATGCTGACGCAGAATATGTTTACTTATCACTTTTATAGACTTCCAAAGTAACTTCTTGTTATTCAGTAATTCTCTCGCTACGCTAAGAAATGTTTAACCATTGCTCATTTGATTCAACAAATATGGAATTATGAGTCGTATACAATGAAAATTTAGATGAGAAACGATAAGGATTTAGTCCCATGAACTTCGCAGAAGTCAGTTGTTTAGGAAGCTATTCTTAGTAATGTTCATCAGACGGTTATAGTTGCATAAGGTACGTGCAAGTTATGTATGAAAATTATAACAAATCGAGTTGATTAGTAAAAATCACAAAAGTGGAGCGGATCACAGTCTACTGGAGGAGGATAGAGGTGTTGGTGAATGCGTGGAAGTGTTACACATGCCTACCTTAAGACACACGTTTGTTGGTGTCAAGCTGTCTACGCTTGCTCGACGTCCAATTGATTGTGGAACAATTGCCTCGGGGGGGTGGGGTACGTATGAACTATTCCCGACCTATTAACAAGGGTCGTAAAGTATAATGGCAGTTACCCCGGTTGTTGATGGTATTCGCACTCGGACAGCTCTGAAGTCTGCTTGACAAACCTGTTAGATGACTCAAAAAGCTTCATCCTGATTAATCTGTTGTTCAATGTCGATTGATTATGGGCGGATAGCGCTGATAATAGGTTTTTGAGAACTGCTGTACGGTATCTGACTCTCTGTTAAACAGTAAATCAAATTTTGCATGTACTTTAGTGAAATAAAACTGAGAACGTGTTTGTATTGGCCAGTCCAGATGTTCACTTATGAACTAATCATTAAACTTATTCATCCACTATGCGAAGTATGGCAACGCCTAAAAATAATAGACAGTTTTTTTATCTCTAATTCTATGGTGAAGACGGTCTGGATGTGTACAAAACGAAGTCAGCTGATAGTGTCTGGGTATCAACGTTATCATTTATCAGATAAAATTTATCACCTAGATAGTGCTTGCAGAGACAGCAGTTGTCGATTAAGTGATATAGTTCATTAGTGTCTAGTCTGGTCACAAATATGTCTGTGAGCAATAGACCTGACATAGAATACCTTGCTACGCCAGCATTCTACCAATAGAACTTTCCATTGAATTGTACTTCGACGTAGGAGGTGCAGAAAAAGTGATAGTTTGTCATTGGGAATACCAATGATGGGTTGACCGATTTAAGTGCGAATGTAGAAATGATCAATCGTTACTCCAAGCAGCACATTCGTAGGTAATAAGGCAGCTATCATGTGATTCCAGATGTCCACTTATAAGAGACTTGGTTAAGTTTAAGTTGAAAAACATCTGGTCGCAGTTACCTTTTTCGGACAGAGTTTTCAGCCAGCCTCTTGTGAATGGAGTTATTTGACTCGGATTTCGCCCTTGTTAGAACTCGTTAGTAGTGCATATCCTTGCTAAGGCCGGAACTAGAACATCGGTCATGCTGTCATGAGGCGACTGTTTGCAAGACTGTACCAGTGATCTCATTTCAGGCATAAATGAATTATCATGACTGACAGTACAAATACTTTCGCTAGAGAGTGATGATCACGTTAACTGGCTGTTTCGGTAGGAGATAAAGTTACTGTCTGTTGATTCCAATCGATAACCCCTATGCAGGTCGACCCCTCCAATCTCATTAACCCCACCAGGCGATATTTAAACTTATTGTTGAATGGTTGGGAATTTGGTTGAATTCAAGTTAAACATCATCCATTTGGTCTCAACTTTTGCACTTAGATGGCATGAGTTATCATTTGAACAACATTAGATTTCATGCTAAATATCCGCTGAAACTGAGCACCGAGACGTCGCTTCTATTTGCAAGTGTTTTGCTTTCATACTTGCGTGCAAACTTTCTTCGAACAAGTTCACAAGACTACTACTCCTTTCTAAACGCAACGCAACAATTTATCTGCTATAAAACGTCGCCATTTACACCGATAACATCCATATACGATATTTTTTGCCCAGTATCAATGATGTAGGTTATCAAGTTGTTGGACGTCGGAGTTTGAAACTTGAACACGTCCAGTTCTATCGCCTACTTCTGAACAGTCTCAGATAACTGTTGTCACAAGGTCATTTCTGAGGTCATCTACTGTTACTCCAAAGTAACTGAGCGACACATCAACCATATCATTTTTAGACCTCTACGCCGCGTTCAAACTCAGTTGGCAATAAGCACCTCCGATCTAATGATATTATCCCGTATTTAGAACTTCTGTTGGTTGCATCGACTCCACGTCCCGTATTCCCCCGTTTGATGTTTGCATTCCCACTTTTGAACAACTTAACAGCATATGATGGCTCAGCAGCCACAACATCTAATAAAAGACTTGAAGGCCGCCAATCTGAATACAGATCGTCTAAACACATGCGATATATTTTCGGAATCATCGCCCAGGTATAACTCACAGTTTATCTACTAGGTTGTGCTACAAAGCAGTTTAAATCAATTAGACCTAGCTTCGGTGAATCGTCAGATGATAACAGTAATCACACAAAGTAGTTGTGTGAACCCTCGTTTTACGCTGCTGTGTCATCACTCTCAGGCTAACAGTCTAAAGAAAGCAATCCAAATGACCTAAGAACATATCCACAGTTTTTAGATTTACTACCAGATGCTCGGTTATCTTCTGGATTGTCGATTATACCTAATGATTTTGGAGATAAAGAACAGTCTAAGATTTGATTGAGCACAGGATAGTAGATCTGAAAACCGTGAAAATGTTTACAGACGTCAGTCATGCCGAAAAATGGTCTGGCAAAACTAATTTTAGGCGCTTACTAACTAGGTTATTCTCACTATGTGGAGTTATCGCTTTTAATGCAATATTTCACTAAGACCAGAATACACTTGAAGGGTTGTATTCATTCGCAGTACAAAGTCAACTGCTATAATAGGCCATTGATGTTACTGTCATAAATTATGGTGTATATACTAGCCCTCACAATCATGCTCATTAGAAAAACTGCACCCAGTACAACAATCACAAGGGTAAGACGAGAGAAACAGTCGTTGATGGTAAAGGGGTACAAAAACACGGAGGAAAAACTCAGTATGCGACACATGGTGTTTGTCGTCGCAAATGATGAAACAGGTCACAGGCAATTAGCGATTAACTATCCTACCCCAAACAGTTTAAATATATAGTCGGGGATTTGGTTAACTTCAAGTTGAACGCCACTCACAATTGATTGCAGCTGTCGCATCCTCATAGAATTTCCAGTCGGTCCCTTTCAAAAACATGCACCAAACTCGAGTTTCGTTTTATTAGAGCTCGTCAGTAGTACATAGTCTTACCACTGCCGAGACTAGGACTCCGGACACGCTTTCATGAGGCAACCATCTTAACCACTTCACCAATTACCTCACAGTAGGCACGATCAAATTAGCACATCTGAACACTCAACCACTTCTGCCCAGTCGTCTCGATAGGAGACGCAGTAACTATCTTGGTAACTCCACTCGATAACCCCGCGATTAGGACTTTCTAGACAGGTCAACATCTCCAATCTTATTGAACCAGCTAGGTGATAGTTTAGAACGAACCTCCAGCTTAGTGCTTCGTTTTGAAAGAGGCTGGTTGGAAAGTCTACCGGAATGCGAAAGCTGCGATCAAATGTGAGTGAGGTTCAACTTATAACTAACCAAATTCCCGACTACTCACTATTAATTTGAAATATTGTTGCGCTCTGCTTCAACACATCCGTTCGATCGTTTTAGCTTCGGTCACCCCATAAATATCAAGAGATACTTGGTAAATCCACTTCAGCCATGTTAGACTGGAATGTGGATACGCAAAAGTGGTATGGGATAGCCTGTTACCTATTACATTGGAAGATATGCTCTCTGTCAATGTCCTTCTTGATCTTCGATGCTTCATTCATTACATGGAGTTTATTTTATCTGTTTCTGACAGTAATCTCCACGGTTTTATTCTGATCGATCCTTTTCTTCGCCTAGGAGTGTAAAATGTCAACACAGAGTTTCGGTGTAAAATCATGAGGCTGTTCTACAATTGTACGGATTACAATGTATGCTTATTCTGTCGTTCCTACTGTAGTTGCTCTTTTGGTCGGCAAGTTCAGTTTTTGCAGCATACATGACCTGTCTGTTAGACCTCCTTAGAAATCGTAAGTCGAAGTGAAATCCTGGCTTTGAGATGCCGAGGAGTTATCGATTGGAGTTAACGGGACAGTTACTGTGTTTCCTATCGAGGCGATCGGGTAACATCACCATTGTTCACAAAGTAGAGTGGTTGAGTATTCAGATGTGCTAATTTGGTCGTGCCCAATATGAGGTCAATGGCGCAGTGGTAAACATGGTTGCCTCAAGAAAAGCGTGGCCGTGGTGCTAGTCACGGCCAACGTGGCAATGATATGCACTACTGACGAGCTCTAATAAAAAAGAGACTCGAGTCTAATGCTTCTTTAAATTCACTTTGTTTCGTAATTTCAGACATTTAGGTAAAGTTTGTCAACCTCTACAAACTGAAATCATTGACCCCAAATGGTGCCTATCTTATAAGTACTTTGAAAACTTTATTTTGTACAGTAAAGTATAAATGTCGTGAAAAGGGATTGTAACTTCATTAGGTAACAATCACAGTCTTGGGAGTTGAGTATACCGTCTGAAATGTCCCCGAACATTCTCCATTGAATAATTAGTCATTTTTGGAGACGTTCGCATTCAAACTGAAGTTATTAGAAAAACATTTTAAAGACACAATTCATTCGCTATGAGTTAACATAGGCAGACTGTCCAAAGCACCCTATTGGTGAATAAAACAGATTTGGTTACTTACTGGTTGTACAACTGTAACTACATTTTTCTCAAGTTCTGAACAAAATCTATTATTCAATCTTTAAAACTGTAATGATCTGAAGACGAATTTTTCTAAAACATATTCGTCAAACTTCTTATTTTGAATGACAACGGGTGTTTTGAACCCATGTGAAGACATCCACCAAAAGATGCACTCTGTTTAGCAAACTTGATTTGGACAATTACTTCGAAAAACAAGTTCGACAGTTAAGTGCGGTTAACTCGTAGACACCTTGGTATATTTAGCCTATACAGCACAACCTAATACCTAACCACAACTGTAGCGTTCCTGAAATCATTCATTAAATGACGTTAAGAGAAACACATAGCGGCCATGGTTGATTATTCGAAATGTCAAACAGTATATTCGTACCAGTTGACATCATCACCGGACTTGACTATATGTCGAATGGAAACAATCCACCCAGTAACCCACTGTCACTGGTTGCACTCGGGGCTAATTGAGACTTTCAAGTTACCCGTTTCGATACTTGAAAAGCCATGGAAATGTTTTGCAAACTATATCGCGCGCCTAGTCTCTAATCGGGTGCACACAAACCAGATTCTAAGGCCACCCTAATGTTTGATAAACGGTCACCATCATCCTGTTTGATTAGGCATATTTGTCAATTATCAGAACGTACTAAGACCCATGTGTCCAAACTTCATAAGAACGCTCTAGATTAATATGCTGGGCTTAAGCAATTCGGCGACTTGATCTACCATAAAAAGCGAACGCATTGTATGTTGGCACTCCTCTACTGCGAGCATACGAAATTTCCCGTTTAGTGAAAATGATGAAGACTGCCTGGAAAGCAGTAGTTACACCGCAAAAGTGGCGAGAATTAATTAGCAGTTGGTGGCTACCGGCTAAAAGGCGGACAATGGCTTACAATATATCATAGAATGCTAAGTCGCAGCAGGAATCTCTGCAAATCGCCTGTATGTACAATTTCCACGAGGACGAATTCCCCAATTTGGCATAGCAGATTGTCGCTTTCACAAATAATGGAAAAAAAGTAGATGAGCTCTAAAAACTAATATAAAAGTGTTCATCATAAAGAGGTGAAAAACAATAACACCTTTTGCATGTGATAGACTTATTTCTGCTGCAAGAATGTAGTTTGTATTCACCTCATTATGTTTGTAGTTCGAACTGAATACTTAATAGAAGCAATATTAACAGTGTTTGTGCTAAACGAGCACTTACTTGGTGGTGCATAATAAAAAGAAGTCAATCACAATACTCTACAGTTCGTATATACACATCAGTATAAAATCAATTTTCCGAGAGATCCGCAAATACATAATTTATATTGCCTGCAGGTTCTCAGTGAAGGCATGCCAACTGTAGCCCATCAGTCCTTTATACGAATACCACAATGACTAAGCTGGCTTAATCAAATGACCTCAACTCCACGCCCTCCTACTTCGCAAAAATGATTGGTATGGACATGGCAGGGAATTACCGCGATTCTCACTATCATGTGATATACCAGCCAGCCACATATAATATTGATTTGTCTTCGCACAGTCGAAATATTTTGGTCAAACAAGCTTGAAGTAAATCATTCCATTAAATTTGAAACATTGAGTCCCTTTTAACCATTTGAATAGAATAGTCAGAAGACACAAATTACGATATGAATTCATT
>JTDE01000441.1:154327-166173 GCA_014338405.1 Paragonimus skrjabini miyazakii | reverse complement strand
ATCACAGCACCGGTCCCTTTATCTGGCTTCAGAATTATAATATTTTCATCCTTCCTCAGTTGTTGTAGTGCTTCCAGGTGTTCACCAGTGAGACAGCACTTCTGTTGTATTGGAGACCGTTGGAAGTTGTATGAGAGATCAACTAACTTAGCCTTTAGCCAACTTGTGTAGATTAAGCAAAAGTAGTAAGTTCCCTCGGCGACAGAGTAAAGCGTTAAGCAAGTGTTTCACTACACAGTCTGCAATGAAAACGCAAATTGAACCGCACAAAAGTTTGATGACAAACATTCTAGCTTGCGGTTAAGTATTAGCAAAACGACAAAAGGTGGAATATAGGGTCTTTAAGAACTGGAAGAGTTTAAGATCCCTAGAAGGGGGTAAATATTCATCAGCAACATGAAACAAGTTAACAACCCGAAAAGTCTTTCAAAGAGTTCTTGCTATTCTCCAGATAAAAATTGGGTTTATAGTATGGTAGTGTATCGCATCTTACGTAACTATGTAAGTGATACTTGAAAATATTGCTTCAAGTCTTGCAGACAGGTGACGTTGCAAGGAACAGGTTGACTAACTACAAGTAGGCCTGAAGTATTCTGACTTAGTCAATTACCCAACAATAACATTTACTACAATTTTTCTCCAGATAAACTTCCGTAAAAGCCCCATATCTGACAAGCATCTGAACCGTAGTGACTCAGTCTAAGAATGTGTACAGATATTAAGTCATGAATATATTTTTTTGATAAAAATCGACGTTTAAGAGCGGTAGTCCTGAGACAGCAAACCGATGTTCATTTGAGGTCTTTCTTAGTTACAGCATTTACAACAGTTCTTTTACTGGGTCAGATGAATAACGCAGCCGGGTATGGTTTCAACAGGGTGGTATGGCGTTCAAGTAGCATCTCGTTCAATTTTTATTCCACCCTGAGCTAAAGTAGGAGTGGCTACCAAGGTTACCACCTGGGGTTATCGTAAACTGTTCATCATGTCAGTCGGAGGATGTCCTAGAACTCAAATATCTACAATAGACAATATTGCAAAAAGTGAACAACGAACGTTTGAAATAAAATGTAGCACTCGATTTAACCCTTTGTAGTCTTCAGTTACTCTAGGCTAGCAATGAAAACATGACAGTAATATCAGACGAAGTATTTTGCAATCATTTTCCGTACTCGATTTACTAGAGCTTCCTGTTCAATATTCCAACAATTTTATTCATTTCATTGTTAAATATAATCCGAAGAGAGATTAATTTCAATTACCTTTTGTTTGCGATTTCGACCAAAAATTGGGAGAATATACAAATTTGATTTATTCTTCAACCAAATTATTTCCGGACAACTGAATTTCAAGTCGAACGCATGGTTGCTCATTAGGGGGTAATTATACACTACATCAATGTGGCAGTGTACAACAAAATATCTTGTTTCAGAAGCAAACCCACACATTCCAATTAAATTATCTTAACAACAGTTACATATATCTGTCAGGTAATCACAAGAAAGGAGAAGTAATCTCCCCGGTTCAGAACCAAGTACGAATGAATGGAATGGATGCTATTCGTAGGATACCTGTAATCGTAATAAGCTTTGCACAGTTTTACAACTGTAACCACGAATGAATGCCATTAAGCTTCATTATAGCTAGGGTACCCTTTATACTGTGGATAGCAGCATGTTCATTGCCCCGTTGTCAAAATGCCCTACTATTTTTTGCTTAAGTGATGACTCTTGAGTGAACAGAGCCACTTCCGTCGTCGTTAAGCAAGAAAGTACATTACACGACACCACAGCTGTAGTTGGCTTGACCACTAAGTGAAAAGTTAATTAGAGTCAGTTCCATGCCACACCTTCACCGTAAATCTCAGATGGAGGGGTGCGGTTAGGAATGAGTTAGTAAGCTCGAACAATCCATTTTGATCTAGTGCGGGGTGCATAACAATCGGGCCATATCAATGCCACCAGCGTTCATGAAGTGTGTTTCAGTGCAGTTGAAATTGAAAACAAATCGCTAATAAACTTGCTAACGAACCGTTGTGCTCTGCAGACGTGCATTCACTGTTCACAAATGTTCTGCTGCATGAAACGACTGACTGTAAGTGTGGGCTCGTTCAACTGAATCTTTCTTCGTTGCCACTTCCTACCGACACATTGAAGGCAACTTTACTGCTATGTGCTGAGAATGTCAGTTTTTTTCTCGAGTAGTCCTACCGTCAAATAGACGGAGTAGCCATGGGAAATCCACTAGGTCTCATGTTAGCAGACTTTTTCGTGGTAAAAAGTGAGTAGCAGCTAGCTACAGAGATAGAAAACTTGTCTTATTACAAGAACTACATCGACGACATTAATAATCAGTTGACTTAATCAGATGATAGATAATTTGATGCAACCTCCAAATAATTGTCACCCTAAATTGAAGGTTACTTGTGGATTTGAGGCGAACAACTGTCTGCCATTTCTAGATTTGCTCATAAGTCGTCGAAAAGATGGCTCTTTCTAAAGAACTGTCTATAGGGAAACCCATGTGACCCGGTTAGTACCTAAACTTCAGCAGCTTCACATAGATCCAATGTAAACAAACATTAGTGAATTCTCTGTTCAGTAAATCTGTACGCACGATAGCCTTGTATTTGTCCTACAATCAAATGGTTACTCCAGAAGGTTCACAGACAGGCACAGTAGGCAATAAATACCACCCGAAGAGGTGGGTATTGTAGAGAAGAAGGTCTACATAGAGGTGTCTTTTAAGGGTGACTATACCATCAAACAACACAACAGTTGATAAATTTAGTCGAGCGAACGTTCAATGAAGGTGAACGCCGTGTACTCGCTAGGACTCAGAAGTTATCATTGCCTTCGAGAAAAGAAGATCAACCAATCGGTGTCACTTCAAATTGTGTTTATCAATTTGCATGTAACGGCGGAGAAAGCTACAATGGTAGAATCGATAAATTTTTGAGTCCTAGATTGAAGGAGCAATTACCTGAATTAGTGCAGAAGTCCATGTTACCGGAGAATTGCAATGTTGCTGAAACGCGTAAACAGCCGTTTTCCCCAGACGTTAGACACGTCCTGACCAGTGACCACGCTATTAAACCATCTTGTGTATTGAGACTACTGTTGCGTCATTCTAACCCAAGATTCTTACAGTTTGCTGAAGAAGTCGCAATCAGTCGACTTTGGGTTCAAAAACAACTTCTCGTGATTTTGACCATTCCCTGAACTTGATGACCTATCTTAATCTGCTTATTGACTATCCACCCTTCTAGCTGTTTGCTACAATAAAGCTATCCATGTTATTTTAAATCTAGTACTGAAGATTCAGTACAAAATGCTTGCATCTACCAGTGTTCGTGTTCTAACTGTTCCGTAAAAATTGAATCTTTCATCGAAACGCCCTCAAGTATTGGCCTGCCTTCAGTAAACTAAAGGTACCGACTGTTCTAACAGGGACTAGGGGTGAAACTCCGATCACGCACTGATGTGACAACAATGTTAACCACTGCATCGTTACCCTCACGTTAGGCAAGACCGAAGTATCTTATACAAAGGTTCTATCACATACCCATGTAACACTCAGTCGGTCAAGTTTGAACCCTAGCAGTAAAGAAGATTTTTACTGCTAACAAACTATACCCAGACTGGAAGAGTGTAATACTTCTTTTCGAAAGGGAATGACAGAAAATCCATGAGAATGCGTTAGCTCCAACCCGTTTTCAAGGATGTTCGTTTTATATTTCAAATATCCTTTATTAAATTACTCATAGCAATGTGGCATGTGAAGTATTTGCGTTTAATATATGTGTATTACTGTTCGAGTTATTTGGTGAGGAAGATCAGGCCTTGTGAAAATGTGGATGGACAATTCAGTTTGTGCTCCCGTCTACCCAAGGTTTTCAACTGCACTGGAACATACGGCGTGTGGGCTGATTTGACAAACGTTTTCTAACCTAATTCGGAAAGTGGCCTGAAAAGTATGCGTCACATTTCGAAGCTAAGTTTGACAACATCAAACATTGTGAATAGCCGTTTTAGTCTTTCCTAAACGTCAGAAGGTTTTATATAAAATCGTTACGCAATACCCTGGAGAAAACAAGGCAAGTTTAGATGATATTCAGGAAGAACGCTTGGGTAATTCATTTTCACCATAAGCTTTCCGAATTCATGTTTCGGCTGCGTAGCTCGGCTCATGAAGTGATTGCTTTGTTTAGGCAGGCTATTTTTGTTACCAATCCGAACCCTAAGGAAGCCCAGACTTTTCACATTTGTCTCCTCCAAACTGACCAATGTGGCAAACCAATGATCAACTACATAAGGTAAAATGCCCATCAAAATTGCTTAATTTCGACTAGATTTTCTGCAAATAATGCGTCGTGGATGATATCCCTAAGAAGGGGTAGAATTGCTTGCCCTAGTTATTGGACACCGGAAAGAACTTGCCCATATTACGAAAATCGTTTGTGTGTTTGTAGAAGATAATTCGAAATTATATTTTCTGTTGGAATTCATACGAATTCTTGGAGCAATGTTCACTGTAGAGTGGCTTATGGGACCAGTAGTAACGCATCAATCACAGAGCAGCTAAATTATCAAAAGTTCACAAATGAATACTGTGATATTATTTAGGTGTAATGTATATATATACTGAATGGTTTCAAAAGACCGAATACCTTTCTATCATTCTTATATTGTAATCCCCGAGTCTGTTTACTAACATTATATTTGTTCTAATTTCAACCGAAATAGCTATAATGAGATCTGACATGGATGAAAAAAACCCAACTATTCCAGTCGAAACGCTTCTATATAGCGCAATTTCCTCCACCTGTCATAACTTAAAACATTGCACTAGCCTGACATTGAATTCATTGTCGGTGAGGTTTATTCCCTTTGTTTCCAAAATTCATTCTCATAAAATGTGCCTGTAAACGCTGACATGTTTTTCTCTAGAGAAATTTATTATTCGCCAGTTATCTGTCTAAATCTTTCAGCTCATAAAGATTTGCTCCATTCTAGCTTCAACACACGTGGGGCGTGAGGAAG
Organism: Paragonimus skrjabini miyazakii; assembly: GCA_014338405.1. NCBI lineage: Eukaryota > Metazoa > Platyhelminthes > Trematoda > Plagiorchiida > Troglotrematidae > Paragonimus > Paragonimus skrjabini miyazakii. Next base: position 161,131 of record JTDE01000441.1, on the reverse strand, counting down.
CATGCAAACTTTATGTTAGTTGCAATTGCACTGAAGTCAAAGTTACCTCAACTGAAAGACTACTGTAACGAAGATGATTCTCGGATGACCATTGTCAATAAAACCGTAGTTTATAATGTTAGTATCTAGAGAAGAAAGTGGAAATTGGTCGGACATAGATTGTATTAGAATACATTACACGCTGGCAGAAAGTGCATGATTCATATGTTAGCATTACGGAGACAAATGATTTTGACAGGTTTTGACTCAGTAATACAACTGACTACCACTAAAACTGGTTGAAAAATAACAAGCTACTCACCTGTCACACAGACTGTTTATTGTAATGTACCATTGTTGATAGAATGATACAACTGCATTTTTAATCACAAAGTGACTTTGGACAAAATACCGAAGATTGTCCTCTACTAAGCGTGTCCAGGAAAAATTATATTTAAGTTGAAATAATCACCTGTTGTTGTGAAAATTACCGATACAATCATCACGTTAATTGAATTGTATCCCCTTAGAGACAAAATAGGTTGGATAGAATTTCAGTATCAATCCTGCAGTTACTGTAGCACCAAGGAAGTTGTGGAATTAGGAAAAAACTAAATGAACATTTCATTTCAAAGGATTACAGGTTTTACCAAAGTTCAGTCCCCAGAGATAAAGATGGTATGCTTCGTTCAACATGAAAATTCATCCAAATGTTGTGAGCTTTCTATAGAGTAATTTGTTGGCTGTAAGTCAGGAACAAATTAATTGAATGAAGATTCTTGTGAAACTTTCCAGATAAAACCCTGAGTTTGAATATAAGCAACTACATTGCTGTCGTCAAGATTCAACGATTTTTTATATCAACAGGTAAAATACACTTTTCATGTTTGAAAATAAGTTGAAGTTATCACGGCTATATTGATGCATTGAAAACTGATGCAAAATGGATTATTTGTTTGCTTCCTGGAAATGGACTTAAATGTATGTAAAGGTTTTGTTGTAATATGGTTTACAAAACCGCAAACTAAATTCCCAAATCTATTAACCTATCCCTCCCGTCTAATTTGAGCTCTAGAAATTAGCAAACTTCTACTCAATCGCGATTTAATCTGAAATCATGTGAAGATTTTCGCATTTAGCATACGTATAGTCTTAATTAATAAGTGAAGCTATTTGAGGTGATGTTTATTTCAAGCAGCTAACTAGAACAAATTAATTTGCATAATCAGCATCATATTTGTTTTTTTTCAGGGTAATACGCGTGTATGAAAGATTTAGTAATAACTATAGTCAAAAGGCTGAACAGGTTAATTACCTCAAAAAAACGAAACTACAAAATACGTTTAATCAACAATTAAACGTGGTCACTACAAAAGTTTCTCGAATTGATCCAGTGTGCGTGTGTGTGCAGAATAGGGCAGATAAAGCTTAATTCCGAATCTATCTACCTAGCCAAAAGTGTGAGTAAGACTATAAATTACTCAAGTCATTATGAATCATTTTGTATAATTTTGTATCACTTCCAAATGAAACAATGATGCAGAGCAAATAAAAACCTCTAAACATGAATACATAATGCTTTCTTCCGACGATCAGAGCTCAGTAGTATATATCATATCGTTTGTTATTAGCTTGTGTGATCAAGCTATGTTTCCAACTTCCTTGAATGATTTTCATCAATGGTGACCCGTCTAGTTCCTTGTAATATCTGTTCGTACGTATTGTGTTCTGATAACTTTCCCCAGTTTGCATAAATCTAAATAAAGATTCTTCGACTTAGTGCCTTATCACACTAATATATTAAGTTTATTATTCGTTCAACAAACTAAGCAGAAACTATCCAATTACTCAAGTTACCCCCCACGTTTTAGCAACTTCTCAAGGTCCGGCCATCAAATTCATATAAAGTGTCTCGTTCCTCTTATTCTCGTATAGTGATTTTTATGCGTTTCTGTATCCGCACAAATTTTTGTGGTTTCAATTTTAAAAAACACAAGCATTTTTTATAAGTATCTGGCTTCCAGAAGGAGTTATTGTTGTCTTGGAAACAGTGGTTTCTTAGATAACTGGTTGTGAACTGTATGTTACTGTCAAGCTTGGTGGTATACCATTGAGGATAACGCTTTAAAATCCGGTTCCTCTCGGCCATAAAACAAGTGGGTTTAATAACTGTTCGGAAGTCTTAAACACCTTGTAGTGAAATTTGGGCAGTATGTGGATTGCATTCATGAATCCCGCACTTCTATCCCTTTTGACGATGAGACAGAGAAAGGCAAGGATGGAATGGACGACGAAGCACTACATGCAGCGCACCTCCGGATGGGAGAGTGGGAGTTCGTTTCACGCCATCGCGTTGCAATGAGGATAAGCGGTTAAGCTTCTGAGGTACAGCCGACACACATACACTTACTCGACCTAGAATGCTGCAGTAGCTGCCAGCATACGTGCAATATTTGCACGCACAATGTGTATATATTATCATGGATGTAAATTTCCAGGGACTTCATTTTCGCATCTTGTTATAACTGCAAACGATGGAGAGTATGACGGTATGTCATGAAAATGGAGAACCCATGAGATATCGAATAAGTGGTCCGAAGTTTGTTGTTCCGGCTCATTGTTTCTCAGAATCTATCAGCTAGAAAAATTTACTTTCACAGGTCTGAGAAAACAGCACCTGAGTAGTGCAAATACCTATCTCATGGTGCATACTTATATTAAGAGTTATGTGCAATTAGGATTTTGTAGAGAAATTTAGAATCTCCACTCCGTTTATAGTCAAACATTTGGGTCTTGTGGTCGACCAATAGCTGCAATATTCACATAACAACACAGACCAGGCGAGGAAACGTTTTATTCAAAATGGGGAAGAATTACCCCATGTTCGTTACAAGAGTAAGCTTGCAGGAATTACTGTGTAAGGTTTTAACATTAGTCTATCGGAAAATGTAATTGAATTTAGCCGTGAATGCACATCTAGTTTGACTTCAGGTGCTACGTTGATTGGGTGAATAGTAGAAATTAGCTTTCTCATTTCCACTCTCAAATGACCAGTTCTTATTCCACTGGTGTCCAAAATTGAATAGATTCTCCAAGTTTAACTGAAACTCGCTTAGAAAAGAAGACTACATTGCCCATGATGTGCCAGTCTAACAAAGTGCAACTTTGTGAGTTGAAAATAGCGACCACTGTTCCAGCAGGTGCTGACGACCTCAGGTTTTTTGAAAGCCGTCTCTTCTGGAGAAAAGCAACTTAATCGGGGTTAAATGTGTAGGGAAATAACTATTATATAAACCTGATAATAAGAGTGATTTTGGTTTGACACATTTATACTTTCGTTTCAAAATCGTTCTTGCCTAGATCCAACGAATAACTATTACTCTCGACTATGTTAGGCAAGATATGATTGCATCAAACAAAGTGTAAGCATTTTACTATTCTCTTATGAAATTTCTACTAACCAAATTCAGTCACGCAATAAATGAAAAGCAATAATTCAAACCATCATCGCCACTAGTGATGTAAGTGATTGGGTCAAGCGTGGAGATCATGGACTGGTGATGTTCTATAAAGAAGTCACCCATAGGTTATCCACTTTCGTTTTCTTCTGGACTAGAGTCTTTCTTAACCACTCGGTATGTAACTGAAGGCCCTAAAATAAATACTGCCTGACAGAATATATTGTCACAAATCACTTCGTTATTGGGCCTTCACGTGTGCGAAAAACAACTGTTGAGCTGTGGCACCAATCACTTCAAGTAGATTGCTTGAAAGGTTTAAAAAACTCACTCTTGATTGCTGATGAGTAGTAGGGGATTGTGATTTTCATATAACTTGAACATCACCCACACCCAGTCTCGGCCGTGGTAAAAATACGCACTACTGACGAGCTCCATTAAGAGTAAAACACGAATCTAGTGCTTCTTTTCGAAAGTGGCTGATTACAAACTCTGTGGGAAGCTGACAGATGCGTTCAAATTACTCTTGAATGCAACTTGATTACTTGTCTGTATAGTGTTGACAACTTGCTGGTGGTTAACTGATCATATACCGGCTCTTCTTTATTCGTCTCTTTATGCTACGTCCAAACTAATGTTTTCTTCTAATTTTCATTGAATACTTGTATCATAGTGAAACACCAGTTATAACTACGGTTGCATCGGTATCACTGATGTTACCGATAACAGGGATGTTGTGCTATGTTTCTTACATTGATGAGAAAACGCAAAGAGTAATATTAGCCCTTCCAAATAGTTAGTGTATCCACAATAAGGCAACCGGCGGAATTACCTAACTTGAATAATAACTGATAAAAATATCGATCGATCTGATGAAATAACAACTACGAAGTGTTAGGTATCACGTTCGAAGCAGACAAACTTTCAAATTGCAGAAAACAATTCATGTCAACTGACATATGAATAATTAACATTTGCAAGTAAAATAGATAAGTAAATCGATATAACTTGATTGATGATCTTCATGCAAATTTGCCAGAAACGTTAGAATTGATTTTTTTGTGTACCAGAGCTGTTTCAATAAGCCCTTCCAAAATCTTGCGTGGTAATCCAACTCCAAATCCTGTGAATATGCATCATGTGACTTTGCCGTCACTATTGGTTCTCGCGTAATATATTTCCTGTTGATTTTTGTATGGTCGTCGCATATCGTGAATTATCATCAAATGGATGACGTAAGTGAACGGCCAACAATATAAGACTGCTACTTGTTTTCGCCAACAGAGACATGCCAGTATCGGACAGGTTTCTGCAGCAATAATTTAGAAAACATTGCTCTTCATATGCGTTTACTTTGTGTTGACTTGCTTTTTCTAAGCCACTGAACACACTTCAGTTAATGAAAAAATATTCTTACATTTACTACGGGTTGATTGTCTTACGACTTTTAAGTGGTCATTTTTAAGCTGATTGACTTCATACGATAAAATTAGCAGTCACTCTAAGAGGCCGTATATCAAGTGAGCATCTACTGAATTAGGGAATAGGGCAATAGCTGACATGATGCCTTATGCAAGTAACATTTTTTTGCTGAATTCAAACTTAAACGGAATCGTGAATACTCTTCAGAATACGCGTGCCGTCATACTAATTCCATATATTTCTAATTAGGGCACGTGACTCACCAGTCCGTGGCAACCTCAAGTTTTTTCGTGGATGGGATAAAAATGTTTTAATTGTATTGCGTTAGTTATGCACGAGCAAGCTTAGTGACTGTAGCATACATACTGTCCTTCAGTCAAGGTTTTTTTCTCAAAGTAGCTGAAAAATGAAATTTGCGCTTTCTATCACCTCTTAGTAGTGCTCGATCACATATGTTAGTGTTTCGTTATTTTGGATATTAAGATTAACTTAGTCAGTCTCTCATTTTATTGGTTGAATCTTTTATTTACGTATAAGATGAAAAACATGATGTCTTAACTTTCTTCAATTCCTTTTCCCGTAGGCTAAAATCAATCAGCCGCCTGTGGTTGACATGCATACTAGCTAACATCCATCATAGCTTCATAAGGGGCTGGGACAGGTTTCTGCAACCGTTTCGTCCCAGTGACCACCGACGAACAGTGTTACTGCCCGCTCGCACAACTCCCCAGTCAGCTGACGTGTGATAGAATACTATTGCTTACGTTATTACGGAAAAGTGTTCAAAAAGATATTTTCAGCAAGTGAAAGGACGGATTTTTTTAAATAATATTCCTTGAGTCCTTTTTTTACAGAACATCCGTTTTACTGCTTGTAGGTCATGGTACCACAGCCATCGATACATACGTCAAATCCCCCATATCCTGTTCTGTTAGTCCATTCATTGTTGTGAACAAAATAGAAGTCGACTCAAGGTCGTTTAATGGTGATGATAACTTACTGGTTCTAGAAAATATTCTGGGTATGCATAGTAACACATTATTCAGAAGCAAACGGTAAAACGTTTTCGTAGCTGAAATTGACCTCTTCCTTCTAGATAATTCCGGACAAGAACCTTGCGTCGTAATAGTTAATTATGTGTGAACATTACGTACCAACTTCGTTTTATACAAACTTGAACGAGACAGTCAGATAATTTGGGCCTTGGAGTACTTAGGTACGATAGGCTGGATGTATTCATTGCGATTATCAACAATGCAGTGCCTAGCTAGATTACGTAGTGAGCAAATAAACCGAATGATAACCGTCGGCTGTGGTAGGAGTAGTACCTCAGCATTCACTTTTGCTAACCTTGCGGATATTCTCAAAGTATCGGATAAAAAGCATTCTGCTTCGTCCATTGGTTTCTTTCTAATGCTTCGAAACTGAATGTGGTAATCAAATTATCGTGCAGATCAGTCATTTCTGCCGTTGTATTGTCCAGCTTGTAGGTTATCAGTGTGGTAATTTTAGTAAAAGCAACTGAAACTAGCCTCGATCGTTTAAGTATAACCTATATTAATTCTGGCAGAAAACGTTCATATTTCCTGTGTTCCCGCTGACTGAATTGCAAGTAATGGCTCTATTTTCGTCGCAAAATTCGGTAAAAAAACAAGAATAGTACTGGAGACAGTTCATTATTGATCGCAACTCATCTTGGATCTTTGGTGATGTAATGTCAACCTGAACATTGTATCGATCATGGTCTGGCTTGTATTTTTTGTCACATATGATGAAACCAAGAAAACTCAAGTCTCAATGTGTAAATTTTCGGACTTGAATAGTTAAACCACACTCGAAATTATATGCTCAAAATAGTGCGCACTGATTACGTCATCAGGTTTGGTGCCGAAACGTTTGCAACCTATATCCCAATCTCGGTAAACAATCCTAATAACAGAGTAGC
>JTDE01000441.1:125425-138067 GCA_014338405.1 Paragonimus skrjabini miyazakii | reverse complement strand
CAAGGATATACACTACTGATGAGTTCTAATGAGAGCGAAACTCGAGTCTAGTGTTTCTTTTCGAAAGGGGCCAACTGGAAATCCTATGGAAATGTGACAGCTGCGGTCAGTTATGGATGATGTTCAATCTATATGGAAGCCAAAATCCTATAATATTCATCAGTAATAAATGACATGTCAGTGTTGGGTTCGAAACAGCTGAATGGCCGTCAAATGACATAGTATTGAACACAATCGTCCCATGTAACCTTAGTTGGAGTTCAATCCCGGTCGTGGTGTGAAAATGTACTACCGATGAGCCTCAACAAAAAAGAAGTTGGAGCTTAGGTCTGCTTCTCGAAAGACGTCAGCTCAAAATTCCATCTGTGCTTGATCTATGGTAAATTGAGGGTAGTGTCTAGGCTACATGACAATTATCAGGTATCCTGTTTTGATAAACAATCAGTGATATTTTAACCACGCTATGGATGGGGCTTGTTATAAAAACGGTTAAGTAAGGCGTACTACGAAAGTGCCATATCTGGTAACGAGGACGTTTGCCTGACCTCACAGAGATTTGTGTGTACTGCTAAATCCTAACAATATCGTGTCGGTCCCTCGTAATTTAGAATCATTTTAGGCATAGATCTTTCGTGCATCCCCGAACGACAATCTATGTGTTCTAGGCCAAACAGCCTGTCTTCATTTTACTAGCAAATTGGATTATGGAGACACAGTTTTTCCACTCTCTGAAATATATGTGATAATTCCATGCTTGTTAGTAAGATCGGGAACTGAACAATTATACTTTCTTGAATGAGTTATTAACATATCATCAACGACAAAATAAAAAGGCATGTTTATTTTCTTCTCTCTTTACTGACAGATGGTCAAGATGTTGACTATTGTCGCTGTGATGTACGGACTTTCCCAGTTGCCAAGACACGTACTCTATTTGCATGGTTCAATCAATCAAGGCTTCTGGTACCAGAGTTATTCTATTCGTCTCTGGGCTGTGGCTACTTTTGCACGCGACGCTTCTACCTGTTTCAATCCATTCATCTATGCATGGGTGAACAAGAATTTTCGCAAAGATGTTTATTCCCTGTTTAAACCCCTGTTTACTCTGTACCAAACCATACGACGAAACAGATTCCGATCACACCGAATACAATCTGAGGCACCTCGCGGAACCGGAATACGCTCGAGTCGTAGACGGAGCTTTGATTCAGTCATCAGATTGCCACAGGCAAAATCTGAAAACTATATCCCTACAAAGTCACTTAAGTATGCTGTCAGTCCATCCATGGAAGTCCAACAGTGTGCATGCTCCATACAGCAGTCAGGAAGCACATGTCCTGGTAACTGAACTCCCTGTTACTTACCTTATTAGTCTGCGAGAATCTATCGTCTTCTAAACTCCTAGTTGCCACAAAATTCTCGCGCTCTCCATCAATAACTTAAACTTAGACCAGACTATTCTGCTCACCAGTCATGGAAATATCGGTTCTGTCAAACTGTGCTCGAACCGATATTTTACAGAACAGTCCATTCCTTTATCAAACTTTGAAGAGCAGTAAGCCATAAGCTGTGAATTTCTGATGTAATATATATTTTGTGTTTTTGTTCTGAAAAACTATCCCTTTATGTGGAACTCAAAACGGTTTTTATCTTCTGCTGTAATTAAGGGAGTTACAAGGTCAAGTAGTTATAGAGTTGTTACGTGATAGAAACAGTTTTCTAATACTCGTACTTCATTATAGTGATTGATACTTAACCTAAGAATCCAGCAAAGATTATTAAAAATTCTTTACCTATCACAGCACGCATCTAGAACAAACGATATCCTCCGTATCGGGTCAAGTTAGGAGCTTCATCTTGGTGTTGTCTTCCAGTTTGTCTCAAGATTTTACTGAACACGTTAACAAGTTAGACATCGTTGCATTTGTCGTTCATACGCACATGCTCTTCATCCTCACATCTGGTGTCCATAATGGTTTTAAAATGGAAATACTGATTGTTCTGAACTGCATGCTTGAAAGAATGGACTACTTTTGTTTCAGCAACTTAAGAATTCTTCGTGTTAGTAAATCTCAGGGCAGTCAGTGGCAGCTCAAAATTTTGCTCAACAGTTTTAGTGAAATCGAAATTGTTGGCTGTACTCAAGTTTCATGATGGTGGGTTACTGATTAGAGTTGACATGCGGTAACTGTTCTCCTCTTGTGATGATCAGGCAGGCTGGTCATTGGCCACAAGCGAAAGTGGTTGTGCATTTAAATGCGATGTTGCGAAGTCAACGAAGCAGCTACCTGATGAAAGAGCGATGCGAGTGCAACTCTCAGCCGTGAAAAGGACATGCAGTACTGATGAGCCGTAACAAAAGACAGGTTCCCAGTCTAATGCTTCTTTCTTAAAAGACTGTCCGGAAGGTCTGCGTGAAATCGAAATCAATGAAAAATTGTGAAAACTGTTCTATTTAAAGTAATCAATCCCCTGAAGTCAACGTCACGTACGGCAGTAATCATTCAGAATGTCAAGTAACCTGAAGGTTCGCCTCTGCCTGAAACTATCACTTTTCATGCGTAGGCGCCGGTTTACACAATCGTCCCACTGTCGTTCAAATGATGCGAGTTTATGAACTGAATGCTACTCAGTGATTGCAGTTTGTGCACCACCAAAGCTTTTCAAGCTATGTTCATCTCAGATAAAACAATACATTTGAGTTGAGCTCCTGTTAGAACATGATGATATTGTCTTTGAAATGCCACTAGGGTTTGAATTTGGAGCAACTTTCTCGTGTTGACAATTGTTCTATTAATTTCACAGTAGCAAATAATGTCTCAACGGATTTGAAAGACCAACAACTGGAAAAACCATCAATGGATAAAGAAAAACTACTTGGGTGGTAGAACATAAGCCTGAAAATAGACCACCAAGCATAAGTCAAGTATGGTCTAACGAACAAATACTTCCATATAAATTAACAGTTGCGGCCCTTTTGATTCAGCTGACAATACGTCAGCTGGATTCTGATCACTGGTAACTAGTTCTTTCTTTCAGTTAAATGAGCATTGGTTTTGTTTCTCAAGTCTCACACAGTTGCCTCTGAAATGGTTGTAAATAGGTGGCTCATTTCGCAAAGTACACTCTATCTGTTTGCTATTCAAATACTTACTTATTCAGGTGAAGAACACCAGTGTTCAACTGTAACTTGACCGCTGCCCATTCAAGAAATTTGTCGAAATTCTGGTTTGTTTAGTTTGTTGCTTGCGATCTCCAATTCTCATCCCTAGACTGATACGGAGCAAAAGCAAAAATGTATAAGGTAGTAGAGATTAAAATCTGACTCCGTTTAGTGCTCTATTCAATATACAGCAAAGGAGACCTCAAGACAACCGATTATCGCCAAAAGGATAATTTCGTTCATATCTGCCTATCCAGTTTGACTGGATATTTTGAAGGTAATGTTCTCCTATATTCCTCCACACTGGAGCCACATCACCTGAAGTAGTTCGGTTTCACAACTGCTCCAGAACCGGTTTACTGAGAATGGTCACTTAGATCCAGGTTGACGCCATCCAGCTGGAGTACTGTCAATACGCCCCTAGAACACTTACTGACCTGCTTGAGAGTTCGGCAGGTAAACGTGTCTGTTCAAAATGCGTCTTAATTGGTCACTTCTCTAATGTTGTCAGTATAGCATTCCAGCAAACTTGTTCGACCCAGTTGTTTAGCTGGTTAACCGAAAATAAGAATTCGACGTCTACTAGCTTGAAGTCATCATCGTTATCATAGACAGCAATACATCAGTGGTTCTCACTGATGCTTAATTGCCAAACAACCATGAACTAAGAGGTTACCATGTAGAGGAAGAGAGGGAAAAAGAGCGGCAGAGGAAGGGACCTAATCACTAGACAACTCAGCCAAACCACGGCAGCATTCAAGCCACTCACCCCGAGTAGCCGCCGTCTCCAAACACATACTCTGCGAGTCGCGAGATCCTTAACCATGGAGACGAACCCGACCTACAATGGCCAACCCTTTGGTAAACGATTTCATTTCTCCAAGCTAGGTCATCATTTTTCCACCTCGCACATTGAGTGTTAACAAGAACCGAGCTGCGTAATCTAACGAGCGCAAATGGTAGTTGATCAAACTAAGCGGTTGATTCCAGTTTGGTAGTCAGAACAGTTTTTGATGCCCGGTGATATCTTTCAACTACTCCGTTGGATTGTGAACGACACGCTGTGGTACTATCACGTTAAATTCAAAGACAAGTGGGTTGTTTCACTAAATAAGCCTCAACCTGGGAGCTGCGAAACCTAGTCATATTTGACGGTATGTCAAAGTGTGAAATATATCCGACTACGAATGCCGTCGCCAGGGTTTGAGTAGTGGTGTCACAGATCGGAATAATTTCTGGCCACCGAGTAAATCTGTTGATAGATTTAAGGAGATATCGAAAACCTTTCGATGGTAGCAAAGGTCCAACAACGGCATTGTGCACCTGAACGAAACGATCATCGGGGGTTGAGAATGACCAGAGCGATTTGATGGTATGACAATGGATTTTGAGCTGTTGACAAGACATGCAGCAACGCGTCTAACCAACAATATCTTTGTTCTTACCACACCAAGCGAACTGTTTTAAAATACGTTTTCTTGATCCCTTGACTCCTGGATGTGACGTCTTGTGAAGGGCATCAGAGCCAGCTTTTCTCATTTCTTGTGAAACGATATATCTCGGCAATCTAGTGGAAAAAGTCACAAAGAGATAAAACTCTTCGATGCGTTATTTGTTGAGCGCTCATTAAAGCTTATGTTTATTTGTATCAGGGCGGCTAGCTTGAAGTTTATCCACAAACACAACATCTACGGAGCTGTCGAACGAGTTGTCTTCCAGTTGGACACTCAAGAGAGCGTCGTCTATCGCGTTTTGTCTTTCTTTGACATATCGGAGGTCAGATGTGTACCGGGAAATGTAACCCAAGTGACTTAATTCCCATGATGAGTAACGATCAGGTTTGACTGATGGAGCTTACGTTGATGGTTGGTGGGCGGTAAGAATACGGAATGTACGTTCTTCAACGGAATGATAGAAATGTTTAATGGCCAAATAGATTGTCAATAATTCATGGCTGAACGTACTTTAAAAAGTTTCTGCTGGCCGTAAAGATTTGGAGAACAACGAGACAGGTTGTCATTTGTTATCAATCAACTGCTGTTATCCAGCTCCAACAGCCGAATTTGCCGCATCATTAATGAGATTGATAAAACCAGAGACATTCAAGTGACGAATAGATTTTGCTTGCGCAAGCATCTGTTTTATTGAGTTAAACGAATAGATTGGTATCAAATAAAATTCTAATTTTGTTCGAAACTAAATAAATCAGTTAGTAACTTCAATGTGTCAGCAAGGTTAGATAAAAAACGGCGGGAGTAGTTAACCATGATGGTACTCCGAACTTACAGTTGAAAGAATTGATAACTACCAAAATCACGCAAGCGTTGAAAGACTTCGAACAAATGGTCACCACGTGCGTACGTGGGTTCGGACGTGGAAGAGGGTTTTCGACCAGGTGTATGTGTGGTCGCGCACGTGTAGCCTGGGACAATGAACACCACTTACACTAGACGGCTCGACACGGGATGGGCCGCGTGAAAGGACGAGACAATGGCCACAATGCCACCCGATACGACCTATCGAACGTAGACATCGACGGTCAGATGCCTGAAGGCGGTTCGTGTCTTCTACACTGAGCAACCAGGTTTCGATGCCGAAAAGTAACACAGCCCTAATTGTCAGACTGTCGTCAGAGGTGTCCCAAATTTGCGAATACCGACCTAGCCTTAGAGAAACGCGATACTATTTCATTCCCTACACCTCCGTCGTCGCTGTTACAGCCCATCAAATGCACAAACCGGCCAACAACCTCCTTAACTTCATTATGCAATATTAAATTTGTGTAAACACAGCAATTTCGCGGAAGGATTTGGTACTTTGAGACTGTGAAGTATACTCAGAAGTACTTGGCAAAATGTAGAATAACATCTAGAACTGTTAGTTCTGCTTGAAAGTTGTCAAACATCAACACCTTGTCATCAGTATGATCAAGATGATCCGGTCTTCCACTAGGTAGGAAGTCAACGCCGGCAGCTCGTGAGTACTGCAGACAATCATCGGTTATTTCGTCTACCACAAAATTAAACAGAAGTGGTGAAAGGAAACAGCCTTGACGTACGCCGCTCCTGATGTTGAAACTGTTAGACAGTTCACCATAAACCCTAACCTGAGCTGAAGTATGGGAATAAATCGCCCACAGTACGTTCACATATTTGGTCTGTACAAATCTGCGGATAATTGACCCCAGTAGTGGTAGATCGACCCACTGAATGAAACTCACCCTTATAGTTGAGACATTCTTGGCCGACTGTACGTATGGTGTTGTTCCGGAAATTGGTGAACAGTAAAAATTGACCAATACACCCACGTCCATGCCGAGACCTTACTTGTTCTTCCCTCATGTTCACCTCTGAGTTGCAGTGATTCGACGAAGTATGGTGAGCGCCGAAAACCTGACGATAACTGGGATGGACCTAACCCCCGTATGGTTACCGCAAGTGCCCCAGACTCTGTTCTTGAATATGGTTACTATTATCAAGTGGCCTCAGCAAGAACGGGTGATCTTCACCGACCACACAAGTTGAAACAAGTGAGCCAACATCTCCACTAAAGCATCTCCACCTTCCATGAAAAGTGTCGAAACCAGATCGTCTGGACCAGCAGTCCTATCACGTTTGAAAGCCGTATTGCAACCGAAGTCCTCAGTTTTAATGGGTGATTCCAACTCTACCGACTAGAGTGTCACATTACAATTTCGTGGTGGTAACACAGCATTAACACGGTAGCTGAACGTACTCGTATCGTCATGCGAAAGATTAGCTGTTATTTGTCACGAACTACTGGAAGTGTCTGGTGTGGTCATTATTCTCATTATTTGTGGAGAACCAGAACTTGAATAACTTGTCCGTCACCTGAGTTTGCTGATAAACGCAAGAAAGTCCAGTTCCCAATGTAAATGTAGCTCGAACTAAAGACGACGTACGCTCGACTTCCGATCTCAGCATTCCTCGCGAATTCCCATCGAGGTGTTCATTAGATCAAAGAACCCACCCATATCAAACTCGGAAGGCTGGTACGTTTTTATTTTCTCATCCTTTTGAAAACTAACCAGGATTAGTAACGAACGTTTTTTGAATGTTTGTGATCGAACACAAGATATGCACATTATTCTTGCGATCAAATGTAATTTCTATGTAGTGGTTCTCGGCCGGTGTACTCTACCGCTGCGGCGCACGGATTGGGTTGTGGGTCAGTCTGTTTTATCCTCACTCACTTGTGGAGAGGTGATTCCAGATAACCCGGTATGATCAGTGAGTTCACTTGGGCTTCTCGTGTAAATTCAAATTCACCAGCTTGACGGTAAATTTAGACATACTTAATCTTGCATAACATTGCACCGTTTGTAGTAGTGAATTTAAAATTAGTAGTCTTCTGATGGAATATGTCTGTGTGAACATTATATGATCGCTATCCACCCAATGTTATCATTCTATCAGGACAGATCCAGCATACTTTCGGGAGTACCGTTATGTATGAGATCCATTTACAGCGTTTAGTATTTTGTTCTAATACTGCCACAATACGTATTTTATATAACTTGGTTGACTAGTTTCCGAACTTTTCGACCGTACTGAGTAGTCTACGAAATATCTGCATCGTAATGACGGGTAGCAATTCCAGTTGGACTGACATTATTGATATGTCCTGTAAGATATCATGTTATAGTTAACTAAAATAATAGATTTTCTTACACTTGTGCCATAGGAGGTATACATAAACTACGAAGGTAAGATTATTAGGTATTGGCATGACTATAGCCTTCTCTTCGTAATTCAACCTGACCAGGTGGTCTGAATAGGAAAATTAGTACAAATATGAGCAGTGAAGGCATAATTGTAAACTAAACCAGATGGAAGAAGCGCTTTACTGGTCTCCTGTTTGTATAAAGTTGTTTTTTTCCATACAGAAACGGAAACGGGTTGAACTATTGATAGACATGCTGATCATAATGTAAGTCACACTTGGAAATGTCATGTAGCATACGCCGTGCACCTATTTCATGTCTTGTCTCATCTATGATCGTATGCAAATGCATGGTTTGGCTTTACTATTCATTGTGTGGTATAAAGGGGAAGTACGAAGGCACGCATGAAAGTGCGTCATTGTTTCAATTGTGGCATACTCTATCTACAAGCGTACTATCTATTCCCTGTACAAATAAGGTTGCTGCTTTGGGGGTAACATTGCAACAAGCATGGTGTAAAGTGATACGTGTTACCATCTAAAATACTAATCAAGTAATCTATACTCTTTGGCACACAATCATTTGTCACAACACTT
Source organism: Paragonimus skrjabini miyazakii (assembly GCA_014338405.1). Classification (NCBI taxonomy): domain Eukaryota; kingdom Metazoa; phylum Platyhelminthes; class Trematoda; order Plagiorchiida; family Troglotrematidae; genus Paragonimus; species Paragonimus skrjabini miyazakii. The sequence goes on along the minus strand of JTDE01000441.1, from coordinate 129,624 downwards.
TGGGACAGTCAGATCAAAGCCTACAAATTGTTTTTTTTTGAACAGTCGTCTGTCTGTTCAGCGTGCGCTTTAAACTACCGCAAGCATTTGTCTGTGACATTTTGGACAAATGTCAGGAAACCACAGACTTTCCGTTTTAAGTTAGGTGGAAACCTACTGTTATAAACAAAATTCCTTTAGTACTATGTGATAGAACATTTTCTGTTGGTGGTCTTCGAAATCACGTTCTATACCACAGAAAATTACTCCTGTAGGCCCCAACCGACGAGAGGGAGTATCTAATTTGGTAAGTTTCGATAATACAACGTAGAACATGCTTTTCTTAAGGTCTAACCTCAGATAGCTAAGAACGTGCAGAAGCTGAATTAATGATCAAACTATTATCCACACTTTGTTAGTGTTTCACATATTATTCCAAGTTAATGGCTGTAGTTCAAAATTGTGGTAAGTTGCAGTGTACAACAGAAAATACATTGGTATAAGTTACTAAGGAAGACATACTCGCTTATATTCCATACCGATTAACTACGCTGCTTTCTAGTGACAACTTTAGCAGCTGTTGACAAATGAAACAACAAGTTGTCAACATTGTAATGCTTCTTGTGTATGCCCGAATAATTTGCAAACTGACGTAATTTGTGAATGCAGCGATGTAAGTCATTTATGGACATTTTTTCCCGCGAGTTGGCACCATCATTCACAACTAATGAAGTTTCATACTAATAGCTTATCTTTGGACGACCTTATTTTTTATAGATATAGCTTCAACAAAGCAAATTTCCACAACTCATGCTACTTCATTTCAACGGCGATCTGGTCGAAGGCAGAGTATATCGGCAAAGAGAAAGCACAAGACGGGGGTGGTGCTAGAACGGTAATCTTCTTGTTACAATTAACCAATATATTATTCTTCACAGTGACCACACTAACGATATCAATAGACACTTCACTAACTTGTCCGCAAACTAAAATGAACAGTTAAAACATAGAACTTTCGCGTTACTACTGATGCGTAACCGTTTAATAACAAGGTAATGGTTTTCGGATTCCATAAGATGACCTTCAAAAACGAACATGAGATAAACTGAAAGGGATTCATGCAGTTGATATAATGGCATACACCACCCACAGACAAGGCGACTTCCAGTGGTTCAGCTATCCGATACATCTTGTGACAGAGTGATACAAAATGTTTCGACCGTGGTTAAATTAGACCACTTACTCTACTATACTGATCAGCAATAAAGTTAACAACTAGCTCTTTTGATTATCACTTATTTTGAAAGTCCAAATCTAATTTTGGATGTTTTCAGCGCTTCACTTCTTCTCAAGTGACCGTCCCAACTTTAGTCTACAGTGGCTTAGCGTGAATGCATCCTTAAATTGAGTATCTCTTCAACTGACCATTTTGTCTATCATTTAAGTAACAAACGCTGACTAAGATCACTTCACGTCCATCGTTGCGCTTAATCACACATAGCCAGACGCTATGATCCTACTCAGATGATACAGTCAATTTTTTATAGTTTTTCACAGCTGTTTAGAAATGTAGTATATAAAACACATTTCAGTATTGCGTAATAATCAAATTTCGTGTAGTTTATGAGTGCAAGTGCTTTGTTTTTTAAGCTATTTTAAATAAACAGCAGTGGGTTCGACTACACGCACGAAAGGAAAATGTTGTGAGCACAGTAGTGAAAGTTAGGGCAACGTAGTTCAGGTGGTATTGAGAAAGGCAACTTGGTTTTCAGTGGCAAACAATTTCCAGTTATTTACTACACTGATTTCCATTATACTTTCTTGGAAACAGCGACTGATGCGGTCGTGTGAGTCTGACAGCCTAAGTTCCTCAGGCAGATATGATTCATCCCCTGATACCATGCGCGAATCAGTTTATCTGAAAGTCACTCATTAGGAAATTGATGTAGCATCCTTCTTTAAACACACAGTATCAATGTAGGAGCAATATGAGCTGAGAAGAAGTAAAGATCTTTCGTTCACAAACTATTTCTTTCAAGTAGATAAGAGTTCAAAGAAGCCTTAAGTTGAATCCTAGAGAAAGCATTAACCACAAGTGACGATAGGCATTTACAACACACCACCATCCAGTGACAGGATTCCTTCTTTGACAAATGTTCCTTGTCTTATTCCAAACAAATTTTTATTGTCACTCCTTGGTCCATTTGGATTTGCAACTAAAACGAGTTTATTTGTCAGCTGTTGTGAGAGAGAGAAAATAAGACGCCTTAGGTAAGAGTTCAAAGAAGCCTTAAGTTGAATCCTAGAGAAAGCATTAACCACAAGTGACGATAGGCATTTACAGCACACCACCATCCAGTGACAGGATTCCTTCTTGGACAACTGTTCCTTGTCTTTTTCTAAACAACTTTTTATTGTCTCTCCTTGGTCCACGTGGATTTGCAACTGCAACGAGTTTATTTGTCAGCTATTCTGAGAGAGAGAACATAAGACGCCTCAGTGGAGTTTTCAATGTCCTAGATGTTGAAGATCGATTATTTTGAGACCAGTTCCTTAACTAACTTCTAGCATATCAAACAGAGTTAACCAACACTAGTATAACGGATGAGTTCACTTGAGGCAGACGGAGAGAAGAAATCAGTTAGTAGCCAGAAGTGCAGCTTTGAGTAACATGTGGAGGTATAAACAGCTATTTGGTAAGACACTAAACATTAAAACTGGTACATGAGTCTATTGCATCCGTAACAAGCAAAGCCAATCATACTTCGTTTTCTTATTAAACAATTCTAGAGGCGAAACAGAGGTAGCCATTGTTGACCACATTTCAACTTATAGTGAGCATATCAACTTCATTGTAGCTAAAGCACAGTTTCAGGCGCGCTGAACATTGTGGGCGTATTTGACAAACATTCATCGAACCAGCCAGGTGCCAAAAGATTTCGAAACGTTTATTCTCTAGAAGTGTGAAGGCAGCCGGTTTCGTTATGTGCACTGGCGTTCAGAGTTGTGTGAGTTCGGTTGTTTTCGCTTCACTGTTGTTCATGCGATACGAAATGACTTACGGTCCTGGCTGAGGCAGATCCCGTCAATTCGTGATATAAACGATTTACCGACCGTATGTGAATGATCTACACAAGGGTGAACGTGAAAAAAGTAGATATGCCAGCAGCTGTTTTCGATCGTTCCAACTGGGCATTCACAATTGCATAAGATACTCTTGAATTATGTATGAAAATCACAACAAGTCAAGCAAGTCATTAAGAATCAGAAGTTCTCACGTTTGGACTCAGTTGCCTGCGTAGCCCACTATGAAATGTTATTCACCAAGTGAAGGAATGGCTTGACTGCCCAAGAAGGATTCCTCAACAGTTGACGCTGGAATCTACCAAGGCCACTGTTGAACATTGAAACTGGGTTACTTGTAAGTAGTGTGGCAGATTTCGCAATTTAAGTAAGAATCATTTGTTGAGAAATCCTATTTGGGTAGTCTAGCGGCTGGACCATTTGGCGGATCCCGTATGAGAGTATGGATTGGGCGGGTAACTGGGTCCAAGTGTGAGAATTTCTGAGTTCCCGACTTAGCTTTGTAGATCAGCTGATAGAATGTTTGCCGCGTTTGGGTATGCTGTTTCTGTCGCTAGTTCGAATCCAGCCGAAGCCTAGGATTTCGCAATTGGATCTCAACTGAATCATAAAATGGCACATTACTTATAGATAACATAAGCATCACAGAAATGAGGAAGATCATAAACTACCGTAGGAAGGCAGAGGTGTTGATGAATACGTGAGACTATTACTCGTGCCTGACGTGAGACATACATTCGTCAGTGTCAAGTGGTTCATGCCTGCTTGCGTTTCAATTGGCTTTGGAACAGTTGACCAAGGGAGATGTAGGGTTTACACAAAGTGGTTTTGAGCACATATACATAAGTTGTAGAGTAAGATTTAAAAAAGTCTCGGACTGTCATAACAGCCGCACTCTGACAGCCTCTATTTGATACCCATTGCCAATTGAGTGAGATCCAATTACGCTGGAAATGGGATTTCTCGAACCGTTGCGAACACATTTCCGGAACTATTCACGAATTACTTCCGATAGCCGCCTTGTAGTTCTTCCAACGTAACCGGCTTGACAACAGCACGTGTGAGACTAAACACAAAACTATGGATGAAACACGGTCAAGCTTTCTTTGAGGTGTGGCACTATTACCTGGTAGATA
>JTDE01000441.1:75738-125322 GCA_014338405.1 Paragonimus skrjabini miyazakii | reverse complement strand
CTCACTGGTAACTTCACCCTTATATGTTAGGGTCATAAACATAGTTTTCTTATCCACCTTCTGAATGGGCTCATGCTTCACCTTTGGCTGCATGTATCTGTCTAATAATTGATGGAGATATCAACTTTGGCTTAGCACATCTCGAACATGCTGGAATTCAACCGATAAAGTATCTGGTGTGCATATCCTCTTTGTTGTGCTTGTTAAGCTGCAAATCAAATTGCGTTTGTAGTTGAAGGGAATGAAAGTGAGAAAGTGAGTGCACTGGCCAGTCCACGTCTTTTTCCACGCATGTACCCTATCTAATTGTAAAAACATGATGAGAATGGCCAAAAATAGCTGTTCGCATAACTGACATTTTTTAGAAAAGGCAGATAACAAAAACCACGCTGAGTTTTAAACTATATATTCTCTGGTACACTGGCAGCTTCCTACTTTGTTCACACATGAACATTGACATGTTTGATACTAACAAAGAACAATGTGTAATGAGGTAAAGTTTTCTGTCTGAACGTGCATGGTGGAGTTATAGTAGAAGTGGGATAAAAACTGCAACCGTAGTAGTCGAATTTCTGTTGTGGTTAAAAGTTAATTTCGGATTTCTATCAGTTTGCATTGGATCTTACGGAATGCTAGGCTTTTTGATCCCCTTGTAGACAACTCTGTTCAGTAAATACGCCGTAATCTAATAGCCTAATTGTTTGCTGACAGAGATGGGTCAACTTTGTAACTATCGTTAGTTACTTGTTGATAGTTCACTGGTGGACGTTATTAGACACAACACCCAAGCCATGATACTGATCCGTTTATCGTACTCTCGTATTATTCAACCACTTTTGATACTTTCCGGTTGTACCAAATAATTATTGTCCTGATGTCTTTAAACACGTTGTTTTCATTCAGTTATTCGGAAATAGCTGACGACTGATATATAAGTTATAGTCTCATGTGATTGAAACGGTTCACCTCCATCATATTCTCAGACGAGTTAGCAGTCAAGCTTGTATGTGAGAACTACGAAAACATTCGTTTTAACCAAGAATAAGTACATCCCACTAGCCACTCAGGCCCTATTGCACCTTTGAACTCCAAAGTGTATAATATGGGGACGTATTGTTAAAGTCGGTATTTTTTAGACCACGGTGTTTGAAAAACAAATAGCGAGGAAATTACAAGTGTTTATAATGCATGGGTAAGTTGGGGATGTCCAGCATAATAAGCTTAATCTAACAAGCAGGAAGACACGAAAAACAAGAGATTTACGGAACACCAACTAGCAGAGTACCTCATTACAGCCGATACTATCCATGGATTGTTCTACATGCCATAACTGTGCCCGGCGGTTAACTGACAACATTAAACCAAGTTTTGAATTGTTATCCCTTCCATTGTGTGCAGAGAACTTTCGAGTTGGTGGGAGTTTTTGCGGAACAGTTCAGCAGGTCCACAGGTGATATATTGGTTGGACGTGCGATCGTAAGTTTTTCATAAGATTTTCCTTCCAGTCGGAAAGCCCACTTCATTAGAAATCATTGAACGGTACATAGACCATTTCAATTACACATAAACTGACGGTGTAGTTACGGATTGCCAACTGGGTTCTATATTGACGGAAGCATTCTTAGGAATGCTTGAAAGGGAGTTACACGAGAGGACTTCTCATGTGTTGCTCTATAAATGTTACATACATAAAATTTTACTTTTTTAATGATTACTGTTCTTTCCTCTCATTTTATAATTACTGGAACTCCCTCTACCCAATATTTATTTGTCATCCTGAACTATTCATGTGGATAGATGTCAGAACTGAATGTTACAAAGATCTGTTTGACGTGAGTCGACATGTAGCTGGCAACGTTTACAAGTTTCTAGCTTCCTATCTATTGCCTACAAGCCGGATTAGCAAAAACTATTATTCACAGAGTCGAAAAGATAGTTACGGAAGATCAACTTGAAGGCACGTTAAAAAAAAGATGGATGATGGTTATGAAAAAGAATTCATGACAATCCACAGTAAAAAGAACGGACCAAGAGTGACAACTTGCAACGAATCCAACTCAAGGCTGATCATATAATCAACACTATTAGTCACCAACTTACATCGGTATGGTAACTAATCTATCCAGCTGCACTAATGTGTGCTTTGTTAAGCCATAGAGAAGTCGGTTTTTCATAGCAGTAGTATACACTTAACCGATTAACCTGTCTGTCAAGTAATATATCAGTCTAACTGAAGTTGTAATGATTTCTACATAGGCGGAACAGATCAGTACTTCCAGCAACATATGAGAAAGCATATATCTACATGATTGTCAAGTGCAATGTCATTAAACAACCTGTTAATTGTTACTAGCTGGAAGACCTCAGTTTCACCAATCGACAAACTCATCCTGGTAATCCGTTCCCTAGTTGACTCCATCAAGTCGTTCAATTTATTAGTACGTGATCGTAACTTGAAGCTGCTAGCTGTCAGTAAATCAGTGATAATCGGACAACACCGACTGGCCTGAGGCAATCGATCAATATGCTATGGAACGGATTGCTTTATTAGTGAGCGAAAGGTCGGTCGGTTGGTTGATTCAATCACTTGTTGTCATATGCAGTTTGTATGAAATATACTAGCCTTATATCGGCGATTGATGATAGCAAACTGAAATGGTAATACCTCGTGACAAATACCTTCTCTCTGCCTTGATTAAGTGGATAGAGTGAACCCATTGTTTTGAATTGTTCAGACCTTTATGTCTTCAGGTTGATCACTTAACCAATAAAGAAGATACTTGTTTGAATGGGGAATTTACCGTACATACTGATAAAATGTGTGACCCACTTGTACGTAATGGATTTACAGAGCCAATGACAAATTCCTATTGTATGACTGGCTCCATTCGTGCACAACACCATTTATGAAAACGCAAGTTAACTTCAAATATGGTACCGCGATTAATCTGTGACTGGACCTTATTGACTCATGTTGTTTGATTGCCAAAATGAATCGTCTTCCATTCCTCAAGAGGTGCACATCTCATCATTTCTACAGTGATAGGTACGGCTGGAATACGTGCTCGTGCAATTCTCACATAAAATGGACCCAACAAATCTCAGTGTGTACCCACCCAAACTGCTCGCTTCACACATCCTCTCCGAAGACGTGATAATCGTTGATGTAAACACACCGAAAAACCGTGGAAAGGCAATCAGTAATTAAAGCAAAGATCACATTATTTAGTATACCTAAATTGTCAAGTACTTAACGGTGGTCACACAAAATCTAGACATTTACTTAACGATTTGTAGACTTGAAGTCAATGACGACCAGGATTGGACACTAAAGTATGAAGTATCAAAGTAGACAATACGGCGATCAAAACTGTGCCAAGGTCGGAAAGTTTTGGACATACCTGACTTGGTTTGCACAGGTTACTCACAGTGCAATCTGAGAAGCGTTCGTTGTGCCTTCTTTGCACGAATACACATTAGCGTATGACTAATGATCAAATAAGCAAGCGAGGACATACAACAGTATAATCTGAGTCCAGCTGGTTGCACCAAAACAGTTTTTGACAAAACAACGACACTTTTGATTGGCTTTCGTATAGTCTAATTGTGTCTAATCTTCTTCAACATGATAGCAGCCATGAACCTGGCCAAAAGGTATTGTGGCCCGGGCTGCCGCTCGCCTCAACAGTGACGTGGAATATCCTAGAAGAAAACGTTACCGAGAAGGTTGAAAATTATTAAAACAAGACTAAGCGGAAGAACTAGAAATGGTATGGATACAGGTACGCCATTGACTGTGACACATCGCCATCTCGGATTGCGTCTCTAACCAGCAGTGTGAGTGATCACGAGGACCCCGTCCATACAAGCGACACCTACCCACTTTGCTCAATGGAGCAGTCAAGGTCTTCATATTTTGTGACCACGTTGTTGCTTGACCACCACGTGGTTTGACCCAACTGTTGGTGGCCTCAGCATATAATGCCCGGTACGGTAAACGATCAGATGACATACGGAGTACGTGACCCAACCATCGCAAGCTGTGTACCGTGATCAATTGGCCAATTGATCGCGCATCCCTAGCGTTCCGGAATACGCGCCGGCGAACTGCCACATTGCTTACGCGATCAGTTCACTTTATATGGGCCAATTGGCGGAGACAACGATGGTCAAACACAGCAAGCCTGTTGATATCCTCCTTGTGAACAGGCCACGTTTCCGAACCGTAGAGCAAAACAGAACGTACATAAGCATTATATATCCTTCCTTTCAGCGAAAACCGGACGTCTTTTCGACGCCACAGATGACGCAATTTAGCAAAGACAACGCGTGCTTTTGCTGTCCCCACAGATATGTCATCAGCAATATTACAACCTGACGAGATAATACTACCAAAGTATGTGAAACTAGCCACAGTCTCAAGCGGGTTACCTGCAATAGGGAAAGTAGGACTGGAATTACCCCAGTCTTGAAGCAGCACTTTGCACTTTGAAGGTGCGAAGCGCATTCCATACAAACCAGCCCGGTCACTCACCTTGGTCAGCATAGTGCGCGTGTCTTCGGCAGGGGGGCTAAGTAAGACAATGTCGTCCGCGTACTCCAGATTGGTCAATCTAGCGCCAGGAAAGAGCTCAACACCAAGCCCACTGGGCTTTTAAAGCGCACCCTCCAGAATGTCGTCCATGACAAAATTGAACAGGAAGGGGGAAATCGGACACCGCTGACGAACACCACTAGAAGTGATGAACGCCCGAGGAAGTTGTCCATAAACTCTCACTCTGCTTGCAGAGTGAGCATACAGTGATCTCAGTAGATTCACGTATTTCTCCCTTGCGAAGGAGATAGCTCCAGAGAACGTTACAAGCAACTGAATCAAACCAGCCTTTAGGTCCAAAGAGACCACGACTGTCGGCTGTCTGTCACAGTGCCGATGTTCCAAAATCCTTCGCAAGATAAAAGTGTGATCAACGTACGTTCGGCTGGACCGGATTCCTTTGTCTTATTTACGCGTCTGATCTTCTCTGTACTCGATATACCGATGTAGTTTGAGTTCTGTGAATAAATTGGACACATAATGCACAAAACTGATGCCTCCGTGGTTGTCACATAGACTTCGGGCCCCCCTTTTGAAAATGGGAATTACTGTTGATATGCACCAATCACAAGTTGCCTCTTCAGCCTCCCACATCGTCTGGAGAAGTATTGTCAGTTCTGATATCAACCTCTCGCCATCATCCTTGAAAAGAGAAGGAGAGAACAGATCTGATCCAGGAGACTTATTACGCTTCAATAACTTGAGCTCCAGGACCACTTCTGCTACCGACGGAGGGCCGTCTGGAACGCAATAACTGACCATCCGGGTCCCATCGTCTACATGATCTGGCTGAGGCCAGCTGAACCGTTCTTCAAAATGTTCAGCTCACCTGCCAAGTCGGCGCGATTGACTGGTAATGAGTGAACCATATTTTTCACATATGGTCTCACTTACACCGACTTGACGGCCAGTACAACCACGGCTCAGGGAAAAAAGCTTTCTGCTATTCCCAGATAAAATGGTTCTTTCCATCTTTTTTGATTGTTCAACCAAGTATTGCTCACGGTCTTTGCGCAAGCTTTTAGTCAGCTTGCGTTTAAGTTCTCGACGGTCGTCATCATATTCAGAACCAGGTAGACTCATGCGACGTTCGTTCATGAGGTTTATCGACGTGACGGAAATCCATTTATGTCGCAAATGAACAGCTCCTTCGGAACATGCCTGTTCACAGCATGCTTTCATAGCTTCGGCGATTTGTTTCCATTGTTCGTTAGGATTCTTCGTCTGATTCGAACTTGGCAACTTGTTCACCAACACCTTCTGGTAAGTGTTCTTTACACTCTCATCGTTCGAATGCCAGTTAAGCACCTTGCATTTACGAACGTATGTCCTCTGGGCAAATGACAGAACAAAAAGGGCACGCACAACGGCATGGTCCGAGTCTAGGTGGTTGCTCCAAAAGGCACGACAGTTTTTTACAGAGTGGCGTCACCTGTAACTGGCTGCTATATGATCCAGCTGTGTCCACGGCTAAGAAGCACACGGAGGTCTGCAAGTAACACAGTGCTTTTTCTTCTTTTGGAATGCGGTGCTCGAAATATACAGACCGTGGGATGCGCACAGCTGTAGTAGTCTTTCGCCACTGTTTGTACGTTGTGTTCAGACACCAAACATACCTCCCAGCCGCCTCTCATCCGGAGAAAGATGACCAGGCTCAGCATTAAAATCACTTGCTAGTATGATGATGTCTGAGTGCGTAGTTTGCTTTAAAAGGTCAACGAGGGCGTTATAGAACGCACCCTTGGTAGCATCCAAACAGCTGTCCTTTGGAGCGTACGCTGAAATAATGAATACACAACGTCTTTCTAATTTGCTTCAACAAATTTTAACGCACGTATTGAGTCTGACAACGCACAAGCGACTGTTCACTGAGATGCAATCCAGCAAGAATTGCTCTGCTCTGGGGCTCTAGCTTGACCACGAGATTCGGCTTCGACGTCAGCAGAAACTGTGAGATAGAAGCGTTTAGATCGGTAGTTATCTAGAGGTAACCTCAAATGGATAACCGTGCTAGAATCGCAGACTCGCGTCCCCGACACACAGCACACATCAAGCTCCATACTTGAAGGAGTACTTGCCAGAGCAGCTTGCTGACCGACTTGTCGGAGAGTGCGGACATTGAAGGCGCCAATGTTCACCAGTTTTCTTGACCTAAGAAAACAATCATCACCTGAAGGTAATTGGAGGGCAAAAATAATGTGTAGTTAAATAGTAGGAGGAAGTTATGTTGGGTGAATAATGTCACTGTCGGGAGAACGATAACTTCTGATACTTCCCGGTCGTTTATGCTGCGGAAGGGGGTTGACTTGAGTGACCCCACCCCGAGTCTTTGACTTAAAAGTCTGACTTGCGAGACAACAGGATATAGGGTTTTCTTGGGGGACCCAACCAGGAGCCAATGATTTAAGAGTCTGACTCACTTGGCAGTGGGGGACTTGCCTAGCCCGAGGGTGCAGTGAATAAGACAGTGATGTCTCATTCTGAGCACTGATGCTTAAAGTGAACATGTTTGAATCTACATCATGCTTTTGAATGATACCGAATGTTTCATCATCGTGTTGAGTAATACGATGACGGTCATGGTGAACCGCTGGGCGATCGGAGTGCTTTTTGTTCGAGGGTATCTTTTCTAATCCCCTCTTTGATTCGGAAGACAGCAGTGTCGCTCATAAGATCGTGCCTCACTACCTAAGCACTCCTACGCGGTCAGTAGTGCAATATACAATTCTACGAGTGTAGCTGCTTTTCGTCTGACTGCTCTCCTTTGACCTGACCTTCAAGGTCGCACCTGGAAAACCCGAAGTCCTGGTCAGCATAGCCCGCCGAATCAAAACAGCACACAAGCTCGACCACCTCGCCAAGGTAGTAGTATAGGTCTATGGTTGAGATGTCCTGAGTCTCATTCATGTGATAAAGTTCTTTGTCCTTGCAAAAGTGTGATATATGATACATAGAGAGCGTGACGTTCACATGATTTGTAGGTATCACCCACCGTTTTCAGTGGGTTTTGTTTGGACATCAAACAAGCCACTTATCTTTTGGATCAGGCAAACCAAATTTGGCGAACTAGACAGGACAGGGCGTGGTTCTTCCCGAGTAATGCCACAGGCGAATGTACAGTGTCTTTGAACACACGCAGCGGATAAAACGAAACACATCGCAGGGCTTGTCAGCATCCATGAAAGAGTCGGCACAGTAATCTTCAGTAAGCTTTCAACAACTAGTTTACCATATCACATCATACTTATTTTGTTACCCCTCAAGTTTATTTAGGCTTGTTACTACCGATAGGGATGCATAAGCTAGCATGACGATACACAAGTATTCATTATTGGTCATCTACAAGCAGCATCGATGCAAACAGGCGAACACTCGCGAGTAAAAGTATACCAAACAGATCACAACATTTTTTCAGGCCGTGTGCGATTCGCTACGGCTGGGTGTCGATTAATTTGACTCTTTTGCGAGTCAAGAATGGGGACGGTGCAAGGGTTGTTTATTCAGAAAACCAATGCATGGTTTATGTGCTTCAACACAACGGCAAACACACTAGCTTATGTGCATATAACATTGGTCACAGAACGTCACGGTTGCAGTGGTCGCAAACGCCCCATTCCAGTAAGTACAGCAAACCATTACACGTTGAACTACATTTTAATTTTTTTTTGTATTTTCTCCATGGTCACTTCAATGTACAAATTCATGATCCTGCCTCATTACTGGATAATAGTGGTGTGAGTAGCATAGTATAGCCGGTCTTCCTCATTACACTTTTATACACCAATGTTAACACTGGATTTCGGAGTGTTTTTCTTAAATGGATGCACTCCTAAAAGTTAACGATTTAAAATGTAATACTATTCGGTGAAATAACTGACCTTAGTGTGTGATTTTTATTAGAACAGCTGCATCATTCGGTAGGAAACATAACAAAGTTCAAAGGACAATCAATCTAATTACAGTCGCTTCAGAATATACGAAATTACCACTCTCAATTTTCGGTTGGTTCCCACTTTGCAGACTCTCTGACGTTATTACTCGTCACTGCTTGAACGGAACATTTTATATTGAGGACGGTGTCAACACTTTTGGTTAACGAATCTAACAAGAAAATTGTTTTTTATGAGGGTCATACAGCCTCTTCCCTTGTATATAGTCAATTCCAAACATAGTTGGGCGGGAACAAAAACGTATTGTTCTGCTGATATTTTGTCCTAGTATTAGAAGTTGTACTCGGCCTTCCGAATTTTGTTAGTTTTGTAAAGGAAAACCATTCTTAGATAGCGCAGTTAACTGATGAAAAATTCGCTGGAGATCTATATATCTAATCGTATGATTAAACTCAATTAAACCGCGTACTTGTGTTCACCAGTAAAAAATGGTTAGTTGATCATCTGAATGTCATCGATTCGAACGGACTATTCCGTAAAAAGTTAACCAGACAATTTCAGCTAAACAGAGAGCTAAACGAGCGCACTAAAAAACCCACAGTGTATTTCACTTGACGGAGAGGTATCTGTGACCAATGACGCTGGTATATTTGTGTTCAAATTTATTGTGAGGTTGTCTACTAGCGCTCAGCATCCCATGATTAACGCTGAATAACGCTTGAACGTTTGACATTAAATATCGCAAATATATTGGCTATCGGTATAGAAATAAGCAAGTTATGTGGGCGCCAACCATATATCCTTTTAAGTGATACAGCTAACTAAAAAAGTGAAACTTTAAATTGACTAGAGCAGTAAAGTAAACTATGTCAATGCACTGAAGCCTCAGCAGTTGTACATTGCGAGATGACTGGAATGTTTGACCTTAAAATCCGTTAGAATTGTATATTTTTGTTAGGGAGGAAAGTGAACTAATCGAAATAAAACACAAAGAAAAGATTATCCTCTCCTATTTGACAACATGGTTCTAAAAAATCTTTTACACGGGTATGATGTATAACTCGGTTAGCCCATCGTATCCGTGTTCCCGACTAGATATTGGGCAATTCTCCTGCGTAATGGTCTGCAAAATAATGACGTTCGTCATATGAGCACAGAAACTTTCACACATTGGTCATGTAGACATGCGAAAGAGCGTTTTCGAGATAGTGAGCGCTTAAATTAGGCTTGAATGGACAAACATGAATTGTGTTACATTGCCACTCCAGATGAGAAATACGTACAATAATTATGGAGCTGTGTTGGCCTTAACTGCACAGAAGTAATACCGCAAGTGCTTCGTATTAACTACACTGTTGTAATGTTTTGTTCGATCGTGTCAGTTACTCAAGAGTACAGATGAACAGATAGATAAAAACTGGGGAGACGGGTAAAAGGGCAACAACAATGATCGTCTAACCACCATGTAAACCTATGTTCTGGGGACATGTGTTATATATTTCTGATAAGTTAATTTACCAGAGCGCAAAGGAAAAAATTAAGCAATCAAATAGAAATGGCGATCGGTGATAGACTGATCAGCTTGTGCAAGGTAATAGCTTAACTGTTAAACTGAAGTCAATCAACAAATTTGAAACTCGGCTAAGCAAGTAAGACGCAAAGGTGTTATGATCCCACAGGAGAACTCGGAGCGCAACAGAAATTGAACAAAACAGAGAGGAATCAGAAGTTAATAACACTGGTAATCACCTCATGCGGTAAGTTACGAGAAAATTATCAAGTATATTGTGGCATGCATCAGCACATGCTCTCAAGAAGAACATCCTTCTGTGTGACCTCTCCAGTTTGGTGTCCATACTTGGATAAACCACGTGTGTTCATGGTGATAGCGAAACCAATTCCGAGAAAGGAGGAATATGGAAGTGAAGGTCTAAGACTCAGAATTCATGAAGGAACTAATCGTGGGATGATTGACGTGGCTGTACTTGAATACTCCCGACACCAACAGCTAGCCACAGATGGGAAATATTGAGACGCCTTAAGTGTTTGATCCAAAGTATTGCTGTATCTCAACCCTGTGATCAGATAGTGAATGAAGAACCACTTAGTAGTTTATTAACAGAAATGGAAAGGGTGGTGACCGACAGAGCCATGACAAGGATATACGTTGGTTCATAAGAAGCCTTCGCGCTGTTTTTGAATCATCAACTGTTGTTCAAACATAACTCATCAGCCTGAAAAATAACTACCTGATACAGAATCGGCAAAAGTGAATGAACTAAGTCCGAGAGTTTGCTACCGTGGAATCAATGCTGATGGTCAGTTCACCCATACCTCCAGTGGACAACAGAACATGGGTATTGCTTAACAGCGTTTTGCTGAAAAGGGTGAGACAATGAGGCAATAGTTGGTCAGTGTTATCGAAGACAACTGACGGACCGTTGAAAACATTCTTGTAGTAGTGCATGTTAAACAAATGTTGAGATGGCAAAATGTGTGCTTCAGAGACCGAACTCGCAATCCAAAATGTCTGACGCTATGACGATATCCGCTGCGCCTTAAGGCCACAAGCAAAACTCTCGCTCAGTGTCACTCTCAGTTGTTCCCATGACGTTGCCTCACTTGGCTAATTACCGTGCTGTAAATTGTTGCATAGCGGTGTGTATCCCTATGTATTGATTGCATAAAATATTAATCAAGCAATCCTCACTTTTACTGCACTAACACTGGGAGGTCTTTCTTCAATTCTCCCTTGTTTACCTTGTACCGCTTCATTTGATTTTCGACGCCACCTTATTCATAGCTACCAACTAATAACGAGAATTTTTCATTCACTGATTTCACTGAGTTATAAGCTATATCTTTTATTGACTAATATTTATTTATTTATAAGACCGGTTTCATCTCAGGAAACTTTCAATGTTTTGTTCCGTTCCACTCCACACGAAAGACTGACAGATGTCGTGATGGCCAAAGAAAGGGGAATAAAATGTAAGTGAGAATGTTAAACCGCAAGAAAGTTGTTGTTCCCATGGTGACCATAAGCCAACCAATAATGTATCCTTAACACGCAACACGTTTCGTTTTGAGATATACTTTAGTAAGTATTTTTCAATATCCGTTTGCCATCAAAGTTTACACAACAGCGTTTCCTTTATCCTTCAAGTAGTTGATGTTACAGCACAAACTAAACCATCTAGCTGCCGACATAATCCAAATAATTTAATCACCGCTAAGACGAAAGTATATATCCCGCGAAGTGTACAATAATAGTTTGTACTTTTAGATAGCACATGTGACAAAACGCTGTTCTTTAGTCGGCTTGGTGTTGTGGCAGCGCTTCATCAATGCAGGAAAGTGATTGTGTTCTCGAACTATCGCATGGGGTTTTCCCATGACTGAAAAAACTAGCTTTTGGTGTTTAAAACATGAATATAGAAGCCAGAGACAACATTTTACAGCATCAAAATGTCATGGCAAAACAAAACAATAACTGAACAATATCTCGCCAGTTTCAGTGAATTGGAGACAATGGCGTAGTCAGATAATTGATCAAGCTGACAAGGGAGCGTAATCTGACTATATATACAAATGTAGTGAAACACCGATCCGTGATGACGTTTGCATTTGCTAACAGTCAGTGTTAACGTTTGGTGTATTCCTTGTTACTTAGATCCGATCTTAGGAGTATCATCTAGGTACTTAATTGGAACACACCGTGTTAGACCATTCCAGCTGGTTGATTGAACGCGTCCAATTCGACCTGAAACAATAAGCGCTTACCGATTCTACTTACTTCGGCAGTTTGTGCCTGTCACTGTCTGGCACTAACAAATATATATCTAAGGTAACCGATAGGAAAGTTAGTTTGGCGAGAAAGTTCAGAGCAATTCTTAATGCACTGACCGGGTAGCAACCATAAACTACAAATTAACAAGACCGTCGAGACCGTAGACTAGTGGATCCGATAAGTTTGCATATGTATTAAAAACTTCACCGTGCAACAAAAAAATTTCCGTGAATGAGTTCAGTTCAAGCTTTATTTTACGGTTTTCGTTTCTGTTGGATCAACTGAAGGCAATACATTTTTATTGTTGGTTTAAATTATTTCCGACAAATTCGGAGACCATCAGTTGCGATTAGTCAATTTCATTTGATTACTGGTTTGCTCGTAACAGTAACAACGTTTGACATAGGACGCTGTCTACTTCTGGTTTTATATATTGGACCGCAATCACATTTTGCTGCATCGTTCAGCAGGTCTTAACGTTGACTCATTTTGGATTATGGCATCCACCACTAAGAACATCTAATCAGAAAAACGGAGGTCGAGTTTTGGGCTCTTCTCGAACTCACTCAAATGAAGAGCGGTTTCTAAGCTCCAACCAACTTATGAATGGCCAAGTTAAACAAATTACAAAACTTCCTCACGCATAACAATTGCTTAACTTAGAAGTGTTTCCAACTATTTTTAAGGGAAAGAAGTTTTGTTAAAGTTTCGATAAATATTTCCAACCGAACCCGTTACTGTAGTGACTATTATCCCTGTCCATACTGTTGTAAAAACTAATAGTAGCTTGTTCCTCTTGTGGAGCTTTCTACACTAAACAACAGAAGGATGCATATGAATGTCAGTGGCCAACTGAAGATACCGTGAAACCGCTCGTGTTAAAGTCAGCCTTGTACAATATGTTCAGCATTAGTTTTTCAACTAATTTAATCAAACCCCAATATTTATATTGAGATTTCTTTGCTACGTAATATTTGAACTGACGCGTTTCAATTGATTAGTTAACGCTGCGCCAAAAGTAGCTAGAAATCTGTTTACGTTAATAACTTCGGATTGTTTTTGTCGTAATTCGGATCTCTTACTCTTTTCACACCAACCCGGCATAAGGGCGTACAATGATAATACGGAGTAAACCTTGATGAGAGATTGCTTCTTGAATTGCAATCTAACGTTGGTCTGATTTTCTTCTACAAACGTGGTCTCATTCTAAAGTTTGCACAGTGTCACTCCACACGAACTCAATTAAATTACAATCTCTCCCCAGATCTTTTAAGTGAGTAGAGCTATTTGGTGATTAGCATACAATTATTAGGGCGCTATGCAAAAAACTCATAAAGCCCGGTTGTTTTTGCAGGTTCACTTCTCAAACTATGATTCCTAAACATGCTGGACCTAACAGGTGTCTTTGCATAATGCTGGCGATTAGGTCCATGATTGTACGGGTTCTGGTAATAAATACGCTTTCGCAACATACATAAGGTTGATTCGCTTGGTGCAGATACAATACGGTCGAAGCGTGATTGAAAAAGTCAGCAGACTCAATGAAACTCTGATGAGTAATAGAGGAATTCGATTTTCATGTAGATTAAACATCACCCACAATTGATCGCAGCTGTCGCATTCCTATAGACTTTCCAGTCGACCCCTTTCAAAAAGAAACACTAGACTCAAGTTTCGCTTTCATTAAAGCTCGTCAGTAGTGCACATCATCGCCACGACCAGGACTAGAACTCCGGCACGCCTGTATGAGGCAACCAAGATTACCACTGCGCCATTGACCTCACATTAGACAGCACCAAATTATCACATGTGAACACTCAACCGCTTTTGCTTGTGAGTAATGATCAGGTTGCCCGATCGCTTCGAGAGGTCAATGGCGCAGTGGTATGCACGGTTGCTTCATGAACAGCGCGGCTGTGATTCAAGTCCCGGCATTGGCGATGATATGCACTACTGACGAGCTCTAATGAGAGTGAAACTCGAGTCTAGTGCTTCTGCTGTTCGAAAAGGGCCGACTGGATAGTCTATGGGAATGCGACAGCTGCGATCAATGGTGGGTGATGTTCAATTTACTTCAATGAAAATCACTGATCATATTAGAATCGTTTTCTGTCTGAGTTAATTCACGTGCACACGAAAATATACGTCGCATTCATGGCGGAAATGTTTTCGAAAAAGATTACCGAAACTAACAATGGTTCATTTACGAAATATGTTCCCGGTGAACAGACACATGGCGCTGACGTTGGTGATGAAGATCACTTTTATCAAATAGGCTGTACACATCTGAAAACGGACGTTCTGGAACAAATGTATCAAACAGTGCACAAATTCAATGCAAAATTCAGAAACGTTTCGACTGATTCTCGCGAACAAAGTGTATGTTATAAACATTGCTAATTACTATCTTGTATTCAGTATAAAGTATGTTTTTCCCCAATAATTTCGTGAATAACTCCCGTTTTTGTTATTCCAGTCGCAATGACATCTATGTTTATACTTTTTGGACCATCCACCAAGCTGGTTTCGTTAGTTTTATCAACTATCCACTTATCCGTTTGAAATATGCTGCTTTTTCCTTAGCGTTACTTTGCTATTTCTAAAAAAGATACATGTTAGTTGTGTACATTTCCCAAATATCCAAACTGCTCAGCGGAATCCGTAAAATTAAAGTTCCAGTTGGCAATTTTAGCTGATTCACTTGACAGTTCAGCGAAAGTGAGTCCTCAGTAAACAAACGGGAACCCAGTGGTGATTTAAAAGATTTTGCAAAGGTTTAAACGTACCAGTCTGAAATCATGTCAGCAAAGTTTTAAATCACACCAAAAACAAACATTCGCACTACTGGTGAACTTTTTTAAAATCAGAACTCATATTGGCCATTTCTCGTTACCACTAAAAATCGACCAAGTTAGTCAAAATATGAAGCTGACGTAATATGAATTATGTTCTGGCTTTACCCAAAGCATATTGCTGGAACAATTACGGCTTTTTCAATCAATGGTTGCATTCCGGTTGCCGGTCTGTGTGTCGAAACAATAACACTCTGCATAGCACTGAAATTATGAAAACTGTAGAAAAGTCATTTGTTTAACACAATTCATCTTAACTCATATCGAGTGCATCAGTTTCCGAACCATCCAACTAACAAAGGCAGTTCAAAGTAATCTGATCAGTTCACCCGGAATTGAGCACATCTAAGAAATGACTGTTTAATTCATTTCACTCAGAAGCATTAATCAAGTATTTTTATTGTTGACTAAATCAGCCTAAATTTTTGTCGAGTATAGTTCATGGTCTTAGCCGCGAAGAAATTTCGTGCACACGAATTTCGCAAAAGTTGATACTGACAACCGTTAATTATATACCTACAAAGAATTGATGCTACTGTAAGAGATATCGGAAATTAATTTTCGGGAAGTATTTTTATATTTAATAAACGACGGTTAACGTTGTATTACGTAGTGTGTAATATACAATTAATGTTGTGTATAGGAATTGGGCGGTTGCATTTTCCGACTGACGCAGACGTTACAGTCTCCCCGCCACCTGTTCGGCAGTATAGGCCGGCTACTTTTTAATCAGCAACAAACTAAGTAACACCGTACTGCCCCAATTTGTCCACACCACTGCTTACACTATCGCCCTACCAGAAGGCAGGTTAGAGGCCGATCAGTTCGAACCCCTTGTCGCAAAGAAAAAGAATATTCATGGTAGTATAAGGGCAAACAACACCATGAATTTGTGAAATGAAATGATATTACGATTCTTTATACTGTATGGGTTAACCACGAGATTTCGTCCACGAGTTAGAAATGAAGGTTTCTGGCTCCCCGTTGCTTGACACGACGGCAAGCATAATACTTAATAAAACGAGCAGCAAATTATCAAAAGAGGCTCAGACAGTTTAAGATCAGCATGAATACCCGTAGTGCAACGCAAATATGACAGACCATCGCAGCTAACCTCACAATTCCATAGTAAACCCTATTCGATGTCACTGATACAATAGACCAAATCAATTAGATGGACTGTCATATCGACTTCGGACAGGTCCAACATATCGCACACGCCGCACAGTGATTCCAACACCTTCTCCGTGATGCCGGGAAATTTTCGTTGCATGTTCAATAAACCCGGTCAAAATGACTACAAACTGAGACCAGTGGATGTTAAAAGGGATAAAAGAATCTCATATTGACAGACTCCGTTCTAAAACGTTGTTTAAACACCTGTTTTGGAATGTCAGGGTACAATGCAGAACTAGTTTACCAAACCACTCTAGAAAAACAGGTAACGTGGACTTATAAATCTCTGCCAAGAGAATTTCGTTTAAATGAAAGTCGACATCCATAAAATAATCGATGATGTGTCGAGGATATATGTCGTCTGGTCCTCTAGTTCTTCGTGGACAGCATTGCTAGTATTGGTATAGAAGGCGCTGTTCATCAACTTTGCACATCTTAGAGACGTTTGAACGCGGTCAGGCGAAACGACATACCTACCCATCCCAGTGACGATGGATTGCTCGGCGTAGTGAGTGGATTCACCGATTTCACTAAATTTGGATGCTGGTAGGTGGAAGATGGGTAGATGGACCGTATGAAACCGATATTTTGACTTGCATGTACTTCAGGCCATCCTGGTTAGGCTATCGAATGCTTCAATACCCTCCCAGCTTCTCGCGAGGAAGGTGCTAACTGATCTCACACTGCCGACCTGTCTTGTTTGTATGGAGATTGCGATCATTCACCAGTGAACAACTGAGTTGTATTTCAGTCAACTAGTTGATACAGCACAAATTATGAACAAAGTAGGGCTAATATACTAACTATGGAACTATTACTTTTTGCAAAGACAAGTTTCGCGTCTTGCGTATAACATACCAAAATCCATTACGTGCATTGTGTCTCGGAAAATAAAGTGTACTTGTTCATATCCAGCTCTAATAAGTGCTTCCAAAAGTCATCTCTTCTTTGGGTTGACACCCTACTGTAAACGTTTAATAAACAATTTATCAGAAAATAAGTTGCACCCAGCGAATTGAAAAGTTTACTGGAATGAAAAGTACAGACGGGCTTCTTATTTCCTGTCTGAATCGTGATGTGTATACTTTGTCTTAGCTTGCTGCTAGTGAGTTTATTTCGGATCCACATTCGAGGAATGTTCTCTAAAAGGGTTCCAGCAGAAGGGCAAGACTTAGGCTATCGACGTTTAAGTCTAAGGGAAAGAAATTACAATACTGTCATAAAATAAATGCTGACATTCATGTTATTTACGAAAGGAAACGTGTATCGAATAAGTCAAACGCACCAAAAGACAGGTAGTTGGGTAACAGAAGTAATAACAAGGGTATGATTTCAGATGTGGATAACATGCTATCAAGAATGTTGCCCATTTGCGTTAAAGAAAACCTTACCTGCATTGTGCAATATGCAACATTCACCAGTTTTCAAGGTACAGGGTGCAGCTGGTTGCATGAAGCTTAGACGAATCATTCAGAGATTTCGTTGAGTTTTGAGACTGAGCATTGTGAGGAGGACAAACCAACATCAAAGGAAAAACTCACGTAAATGTTATGGGACTCGATGCTTAAGTAATATGTGTGAAATTCGTGTGGCAATAAAAGGACTTTTCTTCTTCCGTTTCGGATCACCGTATGCCGGTCGAATCCTTTTACGTCAGTCTCATGTGAAGTAGGCACCGTTTAACCTCCATTAAGGAGTGGGATACGTTAAAATCAGCAAACCAGGCGCCAAAGAAAGCAGGTGGTTTTAGTGCTGCCTCAAACAACAACGATGATAAACTGCTGTCGGCCAGATAAAGCTTGTTGGCCAATCAAAAAGTCTGACTCTTTCATTTACATGCAGTTACTGCAAGCGATTGCGTGTTATCCAGACGAATCGGTGACTGTGAGCCTCATAAAATCTTCTTAGAAAACAGCAGGACAACTGTTTTACATTTGTAATGGTTCAGCATTTTACAATGTGATGTCGGGCCATGGGCATGGCGCAGGTGCATGCAGCAACGATGAGAACAACTAAGACGAATTATTAGACCTACAAACGGGGCCTCACCAGATATTTACGATCAGAGATTATTTGATTCACAAACAGTGTCAAATGATCGTAAGCCATAAAAAACACAATATTGATAGCTATTCGGTTGTCTCAACTCAAACCCTTTAAGGAATTAGTTGAACACAACTCGTCTTTTTCCGTAGCTGTTATCTTTCAGTAAATGAAAAACAAATAAATGAAGTACAACATTCAAGTTGAATTGTGTGTTCGGTAGAACAGTCTGTGTACAACATTGTCCCACCAGTGAGCTTCCGTGGATTCTGCTGCATTAAATCACATCCAATAACTTTTCTACGCTAGTATCGTAAGAACATGTGCATATAAACGTTAGTTAGGCTGGTCAGTTTAAGCATAGGCTGTGTTACGGTGGCTTGTGTCTTCTATGAATACAAACAGTCTTTCACTTTAGATACCTTCTGCGACCCTATAATGATGATCAATCGTCCGCTCTATTCAGCTGTACTTCATCAAGCTTAGAGTGTATATTACTGTCGAGGTTAGGTGATTTATTAGGCAATTTGTTGAACATTATACCGCCAAAGTGCCTCATCCCAATGCTCAACCACTTTCGCTTGTAAATAAAAGGGAGATCGCCCGATTCTTCAATAGGAGACGACGATAAACGGCGAACGAACGAAAAGATTTAAAGCTTCAGAGTCAGGTGGAAGCCTTCTGGTTTACTAAACCGGCTGAGCAGTAGTTTAAACTAGAAATGAGCAACTAAAGTCATAGTTCAAATTTCGATTGCGAAAAAGAATATGTGCAACTGTTGAATTCTCACATGATCAAAATTGGGACATGATGCTTCTTTTTAAGAGACTGGAAAGCAAAGAGTTGAATCCACTACAAACAGTGTTGGACATGAGGTCACTTTTTACTGATAGGTTGGGCAATCATAGAAACGGATTTGTAAAATATTACATTTGGACTGCGAGGAAGTCTTTAGTTTCTCTGACAGCGCGCCTGGCCAATAATCTTAAACACTGACCCATGTCAAACGAACCAGTCTTCGAAAAATCGTCTGCCAATATTTAAACGAAAACTATTATAGAATGTTCTTCTTCTGCGGTGGTAATGCATCCTCACACTATGTAACTGTAGGACAGCATGAAAAACCACGTTTAATATGTTGTGCACTTGAAAAGATTCAATTCCACATCAATAACCTTTTATATTCAGTGCCAAACTGCGAGAGTGAAGGTGACATTCGCGCATTTGTTGTCTCTTTTGCTCAAAGCAAAAGATCATTCTAAAAATTTTAAACTCGAACTGGCTTCAATAACGGTAGGGTTACTCAACCGGTT
Source organism: Paragonimus skrjabini miyazakii (assembly GCA_014338405.1). Lineage (NCBI taxonomy): Eukaryota > Metazoa > Platyhelminthes > Trematoda > Plagiorchiida > Troglotrematidae > Paragonimus > Paragonimus skrjabini miyazakii. The sequence goes on along the minus strand of JTDE01000441.1, from coordinate 105,664 downwards.
TGGTTCAACCCGTGCTTGTTTTTCGTGTGAAATCAATAGACATAAATCACTGAACTCTCGGACGGAAACGATCGTCATATAATGGCCGTTGATGCGCTGGAGTGAAACACAAAACCTTGGTGGCCATCTATCGCTTAATGGGTCAAGTGTATGGTAAATTCGGACGCACTGACCAAATTGTTCTGCAATTATGTTTCTGATAAAACATTGTGTCCCTAGGTGGCAGCTACATTTTCTAACCAATCTGTGGGCTAAGAGGAGTTGACCGAACATGCGTAAATTTGGTGTCTATTGCCCTGGAGGTCACAATTCGACTATGCCTTATGACTTATGTGCATGAAGATACTTCTTTTCCACCAACGGATTATCATGCAAGAGCATATGTATCCAGTTCGAATGACAATTTATCCCTCTCCCAACTAACCGACTCAAATTATATTGACTTCCCAGAGCCTACCTAATCTAGGAACACAATCACAACGAACTCTCGTTATTTTACTTCATCTCTGTTAGCCATAACTTTTTTGTCATGAACTAATTTGAATGATTATAATAACTCAAGTTGAGAATTCATCGGAAGCAGTTAACCCAGCACATTTTTTTGCTTTCGTGAGTTCCAGGTGGCTTGCGTATCTGTTATTTTCCAGTTTTTGATACTATCACAACCAAGCCGAGTGTGTGCTAGGAAGTTAACGGATTTAACAAATAAGTCAGAGTAGAGGATGAATCAGGCATCAAAGCATGTTGTCTAAATATAATCGTTATGTATACGAGGTGAAAACCGTCACAGCATATGCACCGGCCTCCCGATTTCACAAACATTCACCATTACTATCATCGAGACCAGTCGGTCCAGTTGTACAGATTAGTGTTCCTATTTGAGCTTCTGTGGTCAACTGTCAGGTCATCACACCTATCTGCTACACATTTGTACAGTCTTTTTGTTTGAGTTTAGTGCAGCTGAGGTTCACCATTTCTATCCAAAACTCCTCATATCCTTACAAGCTTCAAGAGAACATTGTTTTGACTGACCGTTAATTTTTAATTCGAGTCAACTTTTAGGTTTACTTGTTTCAACTCAGAGCATGTGAGCGGTGCAAAATGTGGTTACTATCTCACGGATACCGTTCCTCAGACGAAACACGAATGCTAAGTCACATCAAAACGAATGTAACAGAATATCATTTAGAACAACTGATTTACTTCATAAATTCGAACGTAGCAGAAGGAAAACTAACATTGAAGGAGCCCAGCATTCGAATCCCAATTACCTACCAAAAACAATAACCGATAATATATGTGTAAGACTAGAGCGGCTAGATGAAGGATCGAAAAATATGATAATTTAAAAAGTTGGGAAACACTATGTCAAATTTTTAGATTCATTGAGTTCTGTAGCTTAATACGGTTAACCTCAAACGCCTCAAAGAAACACGTCATAATCTTTGATGTCTATTTATACTTATTCCGATTACTTTTGTTTAACATATCTAGCGAAGTTGGAATTTTGCCTGGATCAATGATGAATTAGATAAGCTGTTCTGTGTTCAATTTGACGGCCATTCCCTCATCTTGTATTCATCGGTGCCACCGATATTACTTCCACCAAAGTTAGATGCAAATTGATTAATACAATGTAAGCTGGTGCCGATATATCACCCTTATCTGACCTTTCATTTTCAACTTTAGAATTGTAGAATTTCTTCTTAGGAAACATGAAAACGTTGCTTACTGCCTTTTGTTGCTGGCAGTTTTAGTCATTAAATCGTATCAACTACCTATTATCCCTCAATTTAGTTGAAAGTGAAATTCAGCGGTTAGACAACTAATGATAGCCCGTTCTTCATTTGTCTGAAGTCTGTAAAATGTGTGTACTAGTCATTCCAGGTTAACTTTTGAAACAAATACCTCTTTATTTATCCATCCTCCTTGCGACTGTTGAAGACATTCGAAAGTAGCAAGTATTCGACCATCTCCAATTCACAGATAACCGTTCAGTCAGTGCGACAGAGATTCAATAGTTTTATTTTTTCTTCGACAATTTGTAGAAGTTACATAAATATCAGCATGTTTAGCGGAAACGCGGAACTGTCTTCAGAAATGTGCCTTTCTGGCATCAACGTAAAAAAAAATCAGCGAGCACAGGTCCCAGCGGACTCCTCATGGCAATAAAAATTGCTTTGTAAATTTAACATGACAATCTGCGTATACAGTGTTAGAAGCAGTTTTGGTAGATCCACATTAGGGAGGTAACATGTAATGCAGTCGTCTACCAGTGTTTGTCTTCTCACTGATTCGTTCAACGTTTTGCAATGGTTCCGTAGTTGGATTGTCAACGAACAAAACAATCGTTTTGATTTAGAGAACTAAGAACTAGTTTGATAGATACTGTAATAATCTTTTCATTAACTGCTGTACACAACCTCGAATATAATTTACTAATTTATTTTATTCTCGTATAACAGCTGATATCAATTTATCGTATAACCTGTCCTGTAACCTGATCATTTTTATGAAGGAAACACAAATCAGTCACAGCAATTTTGAAACTTTCTTATCGCGTACTAATTCCTAGCAATTAGGGGCACAGACTTAATCAACAGCTGGAATGTTGTCATACGCTTTCAAATGCACAAACTCCAGTCCGTTCAGACGTTCGTTCACATTCGCTTACGGTTAAGAAATCGATCACGTCTGTCCAAATCTCTCGTTGGTTCATTTATATTCGTTCGCTTTTTTCTCTTAAACTTCAGCCATTTTGGTTGAGGCCGTTTGGTAAATTTTACAACCCACCAAGTCAGTTTGAATTATATGACATTTTCTTCAGCCGAGCTGATTCCTGGTGTAGAACCAGTATCATACTAGACCGCACGTTACTAAACCGAGGTAACTGTCCAGCGAGCCTGAATTTAAAACCAGGTTGCAACTTTTTAAACAAATCTTGTATAGTGTACAGTTGTTCCATCTAAAAATAGTCAATGTGCCTACAAACATAGGGAAGAGAAAAGCAAGAATGCTCTCCCGTAAATTGGTCGTTCTCTAGTGTATGTACTAGCTTCAGCAAAATTTCTCATAATTTTGAAAATGTCATATCAAATGACCGTGATAAGAAAATGTTTCGGATAGGGTTGTCTAAAGCTGGCCTGTCAAAAACGGCTCCTCTAAATTGGAGCATGACAGGCGGTTGAAACTGGGAGTTCCATTCCGTACTGACAGCTGTCAGTTTTGAAAACTGATTTCCACTGAGTAAGTACATCGTATCACTAATTGGTTGATACAAAATCAAACTGCCCGAGCTTCAGCAAAACTGTTCGACGTAGAACTGATTAGTAACTTATCGCCTAAGGCAAACTGGTTACCCAAGTTTTTCTCTCAGTACGATTTCTCTAGTCTTTTTCTACGACGCACAATGGAAAATAGAGCAACCAGTTGCCGCTCCGCTCTTAGCAGTTTAACAAAATTGCTGGTTTGTCGTAATATAAAGACTCTGTGAACTTTTGTACGATAATGGATATTATTGTGGTATTCACGACGTTGAATATGACAACAGAAGAACAATGAGCCAAAACACGAGTAAAAATGGAAGCGGTTTGTTTCTCTAAAGAGGTGTCACACGTGGCAGGATGAGGTAATCAAGAAAAACAGTTGGTTTTTTGACGAGTTTCAGAAAACCCGCTTATGCATGGAACAGTCCAATCTTTCAAAATAATGAAACGGCCCTTGATCTGCGTATAATCGTTTACATTAACTGGGGTTAAAGTTGTTGAGAAATACATGAGTCAGATTGAAGTTTTGTCACACTGCACTCACAAAATTGCTGTAGGTTGATTGCTCAAGTTATTATCAAGGCTTTCATGCCTATGTCCATTTGTGCTCTTATCTCGTACAAGATTGTTGTAACTACCACTCTCGTATTGTTGGTTGTTCCCCAGGCTGTCTCGACTGTAGATGTAAGACAAAACTGGCGACCCCGTCACGAGGGTTGGAGGATACGTAGCAGTTTATTTGATCACTTCACGGAGAAATTTATAAGCATACATAGTCAAAATATTCCTAGTGTAATTAAACGGGTCTTCGAGAATAAGTTTTCATCTCATGGCATAGGCACTTTCAATCGTGTATAAGGTAGCACCTGGGTGTATCTTAGGTGATCTTTGTAATATACGACAACCAGCGGCACCGGTCGCAGACAATTTCAAAGAGATGAATTTTGGAATAGAGAGCATGCACACTAAAATACTAATTGATAATGTAAGCTTTAGTCACGACTTACTAGTATGTTTGAAACACTGTTAACATGCATTTTCCCCACTGCGATTGTAACCGTTTTCAAAGTAAACCCAATGCAAGTTAGAGTATTAAGTTGTATTTCTATATCTGTGACGTTTTTGTCAGACAGAATTACAAAAATCATTCTGAGAGAAAGGACTACCTTGCTAAATGTCTTAAGCTTCACGGGCGACATAATGTACATAGATACGTCAAGGTTTACCTCCAATTTGCAAAATATTATCTTTGGCCATATTGAGTAATAAAAGTTGTTTTTAAAAAGCAATTCTTTTTCCCCCTATAACAAATTTACATAAAAACTTTCATCTACTTTTTCAACGGACGGAAAGCTGGTCAACAATGTCATTCATCAAAAATGATTCTAACACAATATATTTAATCGTTCCCACATTCCCTTAGAATTCATAAAATGTGCAGCTACCTTCGGTTATTTTCGTTGACCTTTTACAACAGTTTTGGTGAATTTGTGACACTATGACTCGTGTCTGCTGTGAGACCTGCATTCATCAGTGTCAAGTGGTTTATGCCTGCTTGCGTTTCAAGTGGCTATGAAAATGTTGGTCAGGGAAGATGAAGGGTTTGCAGGAACTGGTTTTGAGCACACAGACAAGGGTTGTCGAGTCTGATGCCGTTAACTTTAACCGTTGATAACAGTTGCAACCTGACAGTTCCGGAATGGGCTTGACGAACTTTGTAGATGACTCAGTAAGCTTCATCCGCCAATATTTGATGCCCTGAGTCAATTAGGTGAGAACCCATCACACTGGGAATGGGACTCCTGGAACTACTATGAAGTCATTTTGGGGAACGCTCTGATAGCCACCTTGTGGTTCTCCCAATATAACCGGTTCGAAAGGACAGGCGAGGGATTAAACATAAAAAGCCGAAGAAAACACAGATAGCCTATCTTTGAAGTGTGACACCAATACCGGGCAGAAATTTTATGATAAGATGACCCACACCACAGGATAGATAATCTCAACTTCATTGGAAACTGCGTGGACAGTAATCTTACTGGAGGCTTCAATCTTCTATGTTAAGTTGACACAACTAGGCTTTTTATCCACTGTCTGAACGGTTTCATGCTTCAGTTGTAGGATATCCGCAACCAATTTAGTATGAATGAAGTCAAATAGTTTGGGCGTCGTGTTTAACATGTTGTTGATAAATGGATTGAGAATAACACAACGTTACGAGCAAGTTGTAGTACTCTACGTTTCAACCACCTCGAGTGGTTTTCTTCAGGAGGTAGAGAGTATTACAACTTGCTCGTAACGTTGTGTTATTCTCAATCTATTTGTTAGTTTCATGCCTTACTGTTGGCTGCATGTATCTGCCTAGGAATTGATGCAGATATCAACTTTGGTTTAGCACATCTCGAACGTGCTGGAGTTCATTCGATAGGGTATCTGACGTGCATATCGTTTTGGTTGGCAGCATCTAAAAATGACAGCTGGTTGTTCATCACTAATTCGATGGTGAATGAGATGTTGGGGTGCGCAAGACTGAAATCAACTGATAGAAACCGTGTATAATCTTCACTACTTATTGTGCAAATTATATCGCCTGTGTAGCGTCTATAGAGAAAGCAGTTATCGATGGCGTGACGCACTTCATTGATCTCTGGTTCGACAATGAATCTGTTTGCGAGCAATGGACAGCTCATTGCTACGTCAACAAATTGTCTATAGGGTTTTCCATTGAACGGAAACTGAATGTTTAAAGTGCAGAATACTAATAGCTGTTTTGGTTTGACGATGTGAATACCACCTTTGAGTTGTCTGTTTTCAACGTAAGCGTCCGATACACAATAGTTTCTCCAAACGACATGTTTGTGAATAAGGAGGTTACGTCTAAGGAAACCAAATTATGATTTTTAACAGTCGTTAAATCAACCGTGTCGATGAAGTCAGCAGTATCTTTTAAATTGAATGGGGCCAGTTGCGCTTCGATTGATTCCAGCAGTTCTGCTCACTTTGAAACGAACACCCTAAATTGTTGGTCAGAAAGTCTCTTCAGGTTATCTTTTATAGTTTTTTTGTCTGATATGAAGGAACAGCTCGAAACATGAATGCAGATAAACGATAGTTTTACTTTAGTGTCTCAAATACTGACTTCAACGGAGCACCTGTTGATCGTACAATACGAAGCCAACAGAATTAGTTAGTTTGCACCTGAAATGTAAATACTTTTTACAGCTTATATCCGGTTTCCTATTAATGTTCTCATCCGTGATGTTTTGGATTTCCGATTATATGTTGATTGGTTTAAGACTTGGCTACTGGTTGTTCAACAGAATCCACGCGATCTCCTGAACCACATATCGGCTACACGATGAACTTCATCATATGCATAAGGTTGAAATGAGGAACAGTTATTTATTGATCCTGTTTGCTCGGATGGCAAAGAAAATATATGAAAGACAGACAGCATAAGTTAGCAAACAGTAATTGATTAATTAGACAAACTACTGGCTGGATCCCGGGTGAGTTCTGGATAGCCAACAGGTTGGGTGGGATCATTTCGTTACGTAAGTTAAGAAGGTTCTGTTCACAATCTAGAAACATGTTTCGCAAAAGTCTATAAATCTTTAAAATATTTCATCACAGGTATATTAGATGATAACCTAATTATTCGGACATCTTGTACTTCGCTAGCTAAAAATATGCTTTATAATCCTAAACAAAAGGGTGTATAAATGGACACCATCTCAGTTTTCAAGATATGATAATTTGTCCAACAAATCCAACACTTATAATCATCGATCCCGAATTAATGATCAATGAGTCCCTCTCTTCTGTCATGGCCTTGCTGGAATGAAAGATGCCACTTGTCAGTATACCTTTAAACGAGAGCTCCGTGGCACCATCACCAAGCAGACTGTCGTTTGTTTAATTCATTCAACATACAGTAGTCCACAGCTGTCAGAAGTTGCTAGTTCACATTCCTTAATGCGTTTATAATTTGTACCTTCAAATAAGTGGAACAGTTTTTGAAGTAATGGATGTCTAAACAACGCCTGTTATTTGTATGGACACGTCTTTATCCATCTAACTTTCGAAAGTGTGTCCATAACATCAAACGTGATAGAGGGATCCGCGACCCTGTTCATAAATTTCGCCCGTTTCTGCCACATCCAGGATAAAATTCTGACAGTTACCGCTTTGGCTAGATTTATCATTTATGGCATCAGCGCGAAATTTTCCGTAAGCAACTTCACAATCTGCTCCATTCATCTCGCACAACACCCAACAATACTTGCCTTGATCAAATCCTGCAGTGGTATGCATTCGTTTTTCCACTGCGATAAGGGAACACCTGCTTGAGATCTACAAGAATAAGTTGAGCAAAAGATGTCCAGCTCGCATCCTTCGGTCATTGTCTGGGTGTTACATTTGACGCAGCATCTGAATGACCATTAGGCGTGCCATAGAAATTAATTTATGGTCAAATGAGATTCAAACACTCGAACACACGACGCTTACCTCTCCGAGCCAACACTTCACTCAAGCACGCATATCCTTTTGTCGACCAGAATTAGCACATGTCTGATTCGCTCACGTTCCGTTCGACAGCTAAGTCTGGAACTAACTATATCAAATTGGAAGTTCTAAACATTAAGGATGAAATCCATATCACGAATTTGGATTAAACATTATGCCGTCATTCCGACAGCTTCTCTACAGAAGTCATACTTTGATTGATCTCCAGACGGTTTTGTTTACAGAGTTGATGAATGCACTTGACAGACAAAGCGAAGCTTTTCCACTTCTCTCTATTATACTAACTACCCTTCAAATGATTGCACGGGGTGCCCACTAGAAAAGTGATGAATGGTCACACATGTCAAGGGCTCGAACACATAGCTAGCAACTGAGTTCTCAAACTGGACACATATGTTAGATAGCGAGGTGGCATCAATTACATCTGAATGAAATCAGTGGGTTAGTTTCTTTCTGATCTTGTGAAGTGGAATACGTTGGACGTTCTTATCTGTTGTTTAACCAAGTGGACATCCACAACAACCCCAGAAAGTGTTGGAAGAGTTTGCAAACGACTGGCCGTTAGTGTAGGCATCCTACTTAACTGACCAGTGACAAATGGTACATAGTAAAACTAAAGTACAACAGTTAGTTGTATTTAACAGAAATTTCCATGTTTGTTTACTTTAGGGACCTTGCATGACACCGTTAGCATAACTCTTGTCAATTACACCCTACACCAAGTAGTTTTTCACTGGAATTGTCGCTTTCATATAAAAATGTTCGTTACTAATATTAATGTAGAATATAAATGAAACTTAGTGCCAGCAGCAGTACCGCTCTGCTGCTAAACCATAGGAAGTCATCAAATCCGAACAACTCGGTTTTAATTACAAACGGATTCTACCATGTATTAATTTTCAGACAGTTAGATTTAAGGCCAGACGTAGATCAATAGCGTATTGACTGGAATTAACAAAGTTATCAAACCTAATGGGAAATCTTAAATGTTCCCGGATTACTAATAGGAGACGTTGACTTAGTATAACCTGGACACAACTGATTGCATCTTTCGTATCCCACAAAAATCGTTACTTACTTGTCTTATCACTGAAAGTTTACCGTCTGTACAAAAGTAAATTATTATTCAAAATCCGCCAATTTATTCTCCAAATTTTGACTGATTTATTAAGCAGGTTTTGAAATATTGATTGTGAAAATACTTCTCCACAACTTTATGGCAGATTCCTCTCTACGTTAAGAAATATTGCATGCTTGTAAAATCTTGACTTCAGTCGTTGCGTGTAACCGTTGTTTAAAATTTAGTACATATAACATATGGTGGCGGTAGTCCATCAACCAATATCAACTGTGGACAGTAGGGTGGAAACACATTAGAAAAAAAGAACGTGTAAATAAGAATGATAGTGAATTTAACAGTGGTATCTTAAACATATGCATTGTAAAAAAAAGGACGGCAAACACCTTCATACACACGTATAACTTCCAATGAGTTCCTTTCCAAATAACGTGGATTTGACATCGAGCGGAATCTGTTGATTGAGCATAAACTGCGGCTGATGTGTAACACAGCAAGCTTGTAACGAGTTGTGATGTGGTTTCAACAGTGAACGGATCGTAGCAGCAGTTCTACCGGATCACTGTTATGTACCTTCACTAAAAATACTGACTATCCAATGCACTCGCAAAAATATAGGTGTCCCATACTTATCTGGACGAATTAGAAATTGAAAAACTTGTTTGAACTACTATGTTTCCTGGAGAAACTTTAGCAGAGCAGAAAATGGGACATATATTGTTGTGTCCAATCTCATTTATTCCCATCAGTCGCAAACCCATGTAGATAGACAAGAAATGCGCTGGCACCTATTCACACCAGGTATTAAGATGTCAGCATCACGGCAACCCGAAAGGGTTGACTCAACTATTTTTGCACACATGACGCCGGCTGGCAAACATTATTCAACGTCGGTTCACTAATAGCCAGCGGTTCCGGGTTCTAATTGAGTAATAATGATTTGTCTGAGGTAACCGAGTCAGTTTGATGACCTGTTGTCATGGCACAAGTTTACGTCGGATTCTGGACGGCGGGTGAAACTGCTGTTCGAAATCCGACGTCATCCCACACTGTGACAATAATTCACCAGTGTGACCCAGTAGCGGTGGTGTTGGTCATAATACTTTGTGCGAATTTATGCGTGTTCATCCCTGTATATCCCGATTTGTCTGATATAGACAATCTGCATGTTTTTCGATTGATTATTGTAAACGAACTATCGACACGTAGTAACCTTAGTCTTCCCTCTGCTATGCTGACGAAACAACGTTGGTAGGATATTACAACACGATATGGCTTGACTGGAAACAAGAGTCGGACAGTTGATGAGTGTTTGCCAGTTTTAGGAAGGGAAATAATAATTGTTGCCAGTGTATTAGCTGATTACTCTTCACCGTAGAACACAATGAAGAACTAACTTTTCGTTCTGCAGCTTGGAAGAAAAACTGTTGATCAGCAGGTTGTTTGAGGAGATTTTCCACTGACTGTACACAGAGCCACGGATGCTGGGTGGTTGGTCAAGGAAAACCATATATTGGCCTATGAAGCCGCAAAGGAACTGTTAGCCTCAAGATTATAGATGTTGAGTCAGAGCTCGGTTCTGAGAACAAGTATATAATCTATTAGTTTATATATACAAGAGTTACGAACTTTGGAAGAGAAACGAAGTCGGCCACATCAGCATCGCGCACACAGAAGCTAGTAAGTCGAGAGAGGTGAACCCTGGGTAAACTGAAATATACGTCATATGAATCAGTGCCAACATTAACGGCACAAAGCACACTGATTGAATTGGTCGTTCCGTTGAACTTGAAGTATTTGTTGGAAAATTATTTGAGTAAATCATATAAAACAGTCGGTGAAGAAATTGGGGAGTTATTACTGAAGAAACGTTTGCGGTGTGGATGTTAACTTACGTAAACGCGCTGTCACGATGAAGGGTGAAATAAACTTAACCGACAAACATTCAAAATCAAGTACCTTCATGGTCGATCGGAGACCTGCAAACAAATCAACATTTTCACAGAGACTTTGATATAACGCCCACTGCATTCCCCTGCCACGTGAAATCCCATTGTCCTAGAATTGCATAGGTAAAACATACCGTGTTACCCTGTTCGATGTTCTTCGCTATTAATGAACTAGTGAGTTTCAGGGTATCACCTGTGCAAATAATCAAAGAATCAAGTTTCACTTCTAGGTTCATGCACAATAAAACTCATCAACATCTCGATTGCGTAGTAAGTATCTAGATATAGCATACTGAACGTTTTCATAAAATGTCTGAGGGATTCTGCAACTTTTCAACCAAAATTAAGGTGCGTACATTTAAAGTGTATGCCCGCTAATATTGGAGCCCAGAAGCTCGAAGATCGCTTCAAGGTAAGTATCACTTTCCGTATATTTCTGGTAAGTCTCTTACGGCTGTTTGTGCAGGCTATTTGATACATATACAGAAATAATTGCGCTTCAAAGACAAGCTGGTTCGAATTTGTGTATCTCAACCGGTGGATTTTGTCCAGACGAACAATGTAGTTACAACAGTTTAATCCCGACGTATGAGTTAGGTCCGTTTTTTGCAGTACACATCTCTGTCACTCTGGGAAGGGAATCAGTATGAAAACCATTACTAAGACAACTTCGCGAAAATTTTTCGAGTATGCCTGATTAAATAACTGCGTCCCACCGAACAACCTAAATAAAGGTTATTCGGTAGTCAACTGGGTGAATATTGCAGTCGCGGAATTTTTATAATGAAATTGTAAACGGTCCATCCCTAGTGTAAATATGATAAAAACACTGTGATGCCTAACTGTTGAACCCCAAAGCACATTCACGTGAACCATGCGACTGGCCATTTCACAACCTGTGCGACGTCTTTGGGCTCCTTAAATGTGAACGTGGAGCCACTACTTCATTTGGTTTCGACGAAATAGCTGAGACTGGGGTAAGTGATAAGAAATTGATGCTATTCTGAATATAGGCTTTGAATATAACGCCTATTAACAATCACAGTTCAAACACTTATCTCCCAACTGATTACTGCTTATGACGAACGTTAAGAAAAGAGTTGTTTTGACCGATTCGTTTGCTGCTTGGTGGATGAAAAAACTAAAACATCCAGCATCATTCAGTTTGTTAACCAAATTGCAAGAGTAACGCCTAATTGTATGCAAAGTAACCCTGAAAATTAAACCCAACACCACTCTTGAAGAATACAATTAAAAAACTTGTGTTAGAAATAGAATTTGTGATTCCGAGCGTATTTGCATAAACGAAAATCGAATCATAACATTAAACTATTTCCTATAAGAGGAAACGAATAAAATCAATTGATGTGATTGATAGTTCGATAAGAAAGTGATTTTTATCAAACGAAGTCTTAGGGTAAGGTTCTTTAACGCTTTCTAGCATAGCCTACTCGTACAAGTGAATGGATACCAAGCATCACCAGTTCTGATCCAAAAGTTGGGGCTTTGTAGAAATACTGAATGGTGATAGTCATTTCAAAACACTATGTACGGCGTGACTAGCATACTACAACGTTTAAAATGCTGATATATCTCTGTTCGCTTCTATATTGGTTGGCACTTACCTAATGTATCGACTATCACGTTCGTTGAGTAACATATAGTTTCGCTCGTTCACAATTAATGTATCGGTACTTTTTATGGTAAGTTTGAAGTTGTCTTTGTAAATTGCAACGATCGAAATGACATGAGAGACATTTATATCTGTTTTCCAATGAACTACATATAAATTTAAGAATACTCATCAAAACAATGTCTACAACCAGTTGACACGATCCATACAGAATGAAGCTTCCAAAAATATCGAGCGCGTATCTCACGGTCAGGGTTTTGTTTTAGTCGCGTTTGTTAGGCCGAGTCGAATTGATTTTAAAGAGTAACTAAGTTGGTAAGACACTGGATTACTTCACGAATGTAAGAATACAAATTTATTTAATATATTGTCAGCTGTAGATAGCCATAGAACCATTTCCGCCTTTAATGTCCTAAGCGAGAACACCTTCTCCCTCTCTTGACGTGATTTCAATAACCACATGAAACAGTACAGCACTGTTAGAACGAACCTTTAAATACACTAAGTTACTACAGGTGGAACAGGCTCCAAAACTCTTGACACCGATTAATAAGGCCCCGATAATATGCCTATCAATGTGAATGCTAACCACGTACAGTTACTCTTTACTTCAGTAGAATAGGAGCGCCCCTGGTACTCGCTTCGTCGAATATCCGTTACAGTGGCCAGTGACAAACTGATCCACCAATGCACAGTCACTCAGTACAATACATTTTCGACGCAGCAGCTGTAGAACAGATACCGCTGTTGTACTCAAGATTATTGATTACACAAAAACCAAGATTCACCCTGTGGTTTTACAGGCATTCGGCAACAAGCACCAAAATGCTGTATTCCGTCTGCAAAGACAAACAGGGTCTTATGTCGCGCCACTGCAGTGGTCTGTGAAAAGTGTGTACACACTATTCTATCTCTCTTTATCTCTCACTCATTAGTTGTTTTCAACTGTTCCGCTTATGAACAGTGTATGTGTACCTTCAGTATTGTAACTGTATCAACCAAGCCTGATGTGAGGCGAGTTATTGACACATTTCAACCTGGCGATGAAAATATCTGTTTGAAGGTTTATCCCGATAGTACACGTAACAATTGGCAGACTGGCAAATGGAATTAGGCAAGTACGACGTTTCCTGTATGTATGTATGCGTGTGCAACTGCATACAGGTTGAAATAAATGGATGGTTCATACCACTGTTATCGAGGGACACAAAAAATAAATGTCAAAAACTGGTCTGCATTGATTAAATCAGGTACTACGACACAATTGCCAAACAACAGACACTTGATGGGTATAATCTGCATGTACAATTTCACAGTACCGCAAGCGTTGTGATAAATGACACCTGGATTTTGATTGTCTAGCATGCGTGAATTATGCTCGTCTAGTCAAATGATTTTATGCTGGTAGTACCCCTGAACAAGGTAGTTGTTTGGTTTCTTGGTACGCTTTATGCTAAGTGACTCTGAACTTGAGCTCAGTGAATGAGCCACAGTTTCAGTCTATGCGGTAGTATGAGCCAGCATTTCTAGTCATAACAAGACGATTATCAGTCGGTGACTAGGCGAACTTTCTTGAGAGACTGTTGGAACTCCACGCTACGCAGAACTCCGTAACCAGAATGCCCGTAATATCTAGCAACGCCGTTCAGAGTGTACTTACATAAAGGAGAAGTGATTTCGCAGATATTTAATAACGGCGCCATGTTGGCCACTGCGCCAACGACCACACATTGTGTATGACCGAAATACCACATGCAGACATTCGGCTTTTGAGTAATACTCAGAATGCCCGTGCACTTCGAGAGGTGGTATAGTAACTATCCCTTTAATTCCGCTCAATGACTTCACAAATAAAGCTTCCCTTATCAAACTTGGGCAGTATTCTGATTGACCAGGGTGACCGGGCAATCTGAGCATTGATCACAAGCAAACGTGGTTGGGGTTGCATATGATGCTTTAGACGTGGCTACTTGAAGTCAATGACATCTTGACCACCACAGTGACCTCAAGAAATGGTAGCTGGAGTTCAAATCCCGGATGTGGAGAGGATATGTGTTACTATACAACTCTAATAAACGCGAGTTTAGTAACACGGATTGAAACAACAATGGGAATAGGATACCTTCACTCAACCCTTAATGATTTAATTTGTATAGACCTGAAATCCCTCACTTCCCGACAGTACGTAATACATTACTTGACACTATAATATATGTGCGAGGCGATGTACCATTACCTATACTGTATACTGAATGTGAAGGTTTTCGGAGCATATCATAGACATGTTCACCATGGCCAAACCTGCATTGTGGTGTAAGTTCTAGTATACATGCAGATCGCTAATGAATATGTGCGTCACCCACAACTTTAGATCAAAACATGTCTGTGGCTCAGATGACTTATGCCGGACGTGAATACTTGTTTGATCGGACATTTTTGTAGTCCTATCTTCTCTCAGGACGTCTGTGATTGTTGAACACGCGACTGAAAAATAGAGAATAATTTCAATGTAAATTTGCACTGCACCGGAACAGTTAAAAGTTATAGAACAGTGACTGCAACCGAGTCTCAATGATTCTATTGACCAACTCGCAGGTGAAATCCGTAGAAAACGTGTGTACAGAAATCTCGAATTGTGATCAAACCATTTTTTATTAATCCCAATGTGAGACTGAGTGCGCAACAAAACGTACGGCTTACCACCGCCATAATTGGGAAAATACCAGTTTTTTCACACTCTGCTTCAGAATTATAGGTGTCAGCATATCGAGGTTATTAACCTATCTGGGCTCATTAACGGTTTTATTTACACATTCTCTGCGGAAATTTTCCAGTTAAATTGGTACTCAGTGTATCCTTTTTTCGAATACTGACATGATTTTTCTTGATCACACGGTCGATGCGTTAACAGTCATTGGCTATTTTTAGTTTGAGCAGATACTGTGCTGCAGTGGTATACGACTGATAGCCGTTTTTTATGTTGCGAGGAGAAACAAAGCCACCAGATAAAAACTGCAAGGATGAAATGCTTGGTTGTTCGAACGGAATAGATTTTCTAGTTGTTTTAATGTAAGGAGATAAAGTAGCAGTTTTATAGTTACGCATTATTCAAATCTCAAAGTTAAGAAATCGTAATTACAAAAATGTACTACGTCTGTACGGGTTCGATAATATTTACCGCTAAGTGTGTCACATCCTCAAATGTGACATATTTCTGACTAACCGAGGTGTTAGACGTATTGGTAGATTGCATTTGCAAGGGTGACATCAGTCGTTAGTTCCGTGTTTGTTTGTTGGAAGTCTGCATGGTACATATGGTAAACAAATTATATTCGTGGACTGCTTGGCATGGTTGATTGAAACTAGGAATAGTATTAAGTTTTATTAAGTTTTCATTATTTTATTGCTTTTTAACTTTTAAAGGGCTGTGACGCCAACAAATGAATTAGTCTGCAGTGAATCAAAGACCGAATGTCATCAGTCCATTAAATGGACCAATCAGAGGTTACCATAAATGTGGCTCACCTATCGTTAGCATGCAATTACCCAAACACGAGTGACCATTCGATGATGTAATCACGCGTGTTGATATTATCGGCGCGTGGATGACCTAGACCAGCAAATAGTGTAAGCGGTCGACTGTTATGTAATCGTGTCAAATTTGTTGTCATTTTAGTAGAAGTAAAATGGGAAATAAATTGTTTTGTTAGATTAGAAAAAAGGTGGTGCGTGGTCTTAATAGTTTGCTTATTGTTATCAGTCTCAAAAGCAAACTTTGGCAAATCACACGTTTCCTGTACTCATGGAATGGTTGGAGTGAAATCAATGTTTCGAATACGAATCACTGAGAAATTGAGAATTTGGTTGAAAAACTGCTCGTCACGCAATTTAAATGAGAGGCTTTGAATTCAAACAGGTCTTCTAGCGGAGGCGTTGAGTACAGTTAGCGGGATGGTCATTGTGTTTCTATTAGACCGAACTGGAAAACTGTGTTTAACTAGTGATTTGGTTGCACCTATTATAACGGCAGTAACAAATTAGTGACCACCGTTGCTTTTCAAAAACGTGGATGGCGTTTGAACTATCGATCGTAGAAAAGCTGTGCCCTACTGACGAGCTGTAGAAGGCGAGAAAATCAAGTTACTTGCCCTTTGTGGAAAACAGTTGACTAAAAAATTTGACTATAAGAGGTCATTTAGTGAGTGTTCTTCAACTGATATAAGCTATAGCTCAAATGGTGCGTGCGTCACTGTCAGTCGACCCGGCTACTTTGATTTGCGTTTTTGAAGAGAAGATAATCTTTCTTTTCAAAAGTACTTGAGTAACAGAAAGTAAGATGTCTTTTACAATAACCTTTTGTATGCTTCTTATCAGTCACTAAAGCCATCATGATACAGACAATTTCTTGTGATTTCCACTTCAAGATCAACATGGATAGCACAATACTTATCATTGTACTGCATCCAAAACGTCATTGTTGTGTCCTTAACAACCGTACTGTTGCCATATTCGCCCACTATAAGTAACTTCTACCATTCTTCCTGTAGTACCTAGTGAAAAACAAACGAAATTTTCTCTTGCAAAACGTCTTACATTTTACTGCTAAATTTTTAGAGTACATTTGAGAGAATCAGGGTTGTAAACTATTAAGGATGAGTCTTTCAAAATGCATCATCGATAGACTGAACAAAGAGGTCTTTCATCCGTTTTGCTTCCACAATGTGCCTCTATTGGTAGACTACTTCCCCTATTGTAATTTCATTTCTTATAAGCTGAAACCTAGGCGTAGTAATTCTTTTTCACGGTTTACCTAACCAAACTGTAAACTGAAATCATGCGCTTAATACAAACGAGATTACGGGAATTCGATAATGAACCTAGCTTGATCATGGTATTAGTCGCTAAGCTGTAGTCATAGCAACAAGCAAGTAAGTAAATTAGGAGTATTATTCAGATGAATAATTACAACTGGGCACAAAAATATTGTTAATAGACAACATCAGCGCACCGAATGACAAAAATTGAGGCGCTTGAACGAATAAGTAATCCTTTGGGAAAATCATTTTGAAACCTTAAATAAAAAATGACCAAAAGCGTGTCCACGGTGAGACGCACAAAATGGTGTCTTTTCTAAGCAGTTGAATAACATACTCACTAGCATTATTTGTCATTATTGGCCAGTATTTCAATTTTATTGCTTCTTGAATGCCAATTGCACCATGTGACCTTATGGAATTTTGTGTCAATTCTTTGTTTTTTATTGCCATTGATTTGGTAATTATTAGGTTGAAAAAGTACTTATGTGGTACAATTGATTCTATTTTCGTATGATTTTCTAAGTTGTAAGTTTGAAGAGAACGATCTAATAAATACTTTTCCTGTCGAGAAAAACGTTGGCCCATAAATGTTCAGATGGAACGGATACACAGAGACAATGAACATATGGAAACATCAGTGTAAAGGCTTCTGTCAGCCACGCTATCAAGTTTACGAAAGTGCTGTTGTTAAGGCAACTGAACAATGATTATGAACTTATCTATCAACTAGGAGAATAATTACGTATTAGTGGTATATTTACGTGAGCCCACATATTTAATCACTGAACGGAAGTTTCAAATTTCGACCCCATTGACATAGTGGACTGCTTCTTGATGACCATTCAACTTGTGACTGGTTTGCAATTCGACGATAAGAAGAACGAATTATACTTTAAAGGTTAACTGATATGGACGAACACTGTACAGTCGCCCCCATAAAATCATCGTGCTTTTCAAGCACCGTGTTCGATTTGTTCCTGAGGGGGGATGATTAGTTATCAGCAGAGAAACTATACTTAGTTTGCTTGGCAAATGAAAGTTGGTTGAAACGGATGCAACGTTGCGATAATCAGCCGCAGTTGAACAGCAAAGGAACTTTATATCGGCAAAAAAACAAGGGTTGACTGAAGCTGACTAGCCAGAAAAATGAGAATTTGCTGCTACGAGTTTGTTTTTAAAAGCGTATCGACGAATAATGTAATCTGAATGAACGTATGCTCAGTAATCAGAGTGTTTCAATAACAGTCGTGAAGCATTATAGAAGAATGAATACTTAGTACCAAGAGGGCTACGGTTGAATTGTAACGGATTATGTAAATTCAGACACTGCCATTGTGATTACAGTACACATAAGTTGCTTCGCCTCTACTGGGGTTTACGTTTTTTGGTAGTTCGGCAATTCATTCATGTACGCGTACTCATCACTGTCACTCGCCATCGCTAAATTAACTTATCGGTTTCGTATTGTGTGGCAGAAAAATGCGGCAAACACGGTCGCTTTTGCAAAGAGGGTTTATTTTTCTTGATTTTGCGTAGTTGACATCAGAATGACTGTGAAGAGAAAGGATAAAGAAATGATAGGTACCTGAATGATAAGTAGAAAAGTGCAATATTGATCGGGAGACGTTTTAGTCGATCGGTATTGCTCAGTAACCAATAACTCCATCTACCTTACGCAGAGAGTTTTACGTAGTCCTTTATTTGTAGCCATCAGATCGCAGAGTCTATGTCCGACAATTAATATCGCATATCAGGACGACTTCGTGTGAAACGTTCGCATGTGTGTAGCGCACAATTATGGCGGTCAAATGAATGGACATTAGATCACCTACTAAGAACTTTCAAAAGCTGGCTTGTTCGTTGTAAATAAAGCTGAGGTTCCCATGTTCCAGACGGTTAATAAAAGTGCGTTTGCTACCTGAAACGTGTCTGCTTTATGCGTTAATTTCTACCTCCCACTTCTTATCGTTGTCTATTTTAGCCATTTTTCTCACTGGCAGTTACAAAATTATGGAATTTTGCTATTCTTTTTACCAAAACCATTGACAGTGACTATCACCACTGAACTGTTCCCATCCAAGAAAGTCATTCCTGGGGACTTTCAGCTTCATTAAATCTGTCGCCTTCATGTAAATCATTTGAATTACACCTGCATCAATTTCAATAAACAAGGTCATTCAAGATTCAGGAAACCGCAGTCAGACGAAACATAAGAGCTGTTGGTTCGGTCTCACGTTAGCTGGTGTGTAAAAATTTCAGGATACTTACGACATTGTATAACGTAATGGGGCACAGAATGACAACAATTGCAGATAGTAAAATGTAAACGCTTTTAATTAGACGATGTTGAATAGGCAGATATATAACTAAAAATATCGGACTATAGTAGACAATCATATCCACACAAAACTTTCAATTCAAAAATCTGATGACCCGAAAATGTTTCAAATCAGTAAATTCCTCATGCACAAGGTCATTTATCATTAGGGGTTGGTAAATGTTGCGAGCAACTGGAAAAGGGTTGAGGACCTTCTTTAGAATGGTTCTGAAAAATCAAAGATTGTCAGTAAAAGCAGCAGAGGATGGATTAAGCCTTTTGTAAATGTAGGCTGCAAATGACTTCAGGCGTAAACCACATCCTTTGACTCTTCAAACCTCAGTAAAATAATTTTTCCATGAGGATATCGCAACTGTTTAAAACCCAAGATAACGCTTACAAATTTTCTCTTTTAAACTGACTGAGCGCTAAATTTCGAATTAGGACTGAAGGCTACCGTCGTTACGTTGTTGATAATTCATTCGATGAGTAAACAAAACTGTGGTATCAGTGTATTAGAGTGGACCATTTTGCATTGGAAAAACTTGTTCCAAGTCGAATTTATGTATATTCCACGTAAGTCTTTGTGCGATTCTCTTAAAAGTTTCCTGTATTTTTGGGGAATTGTTGTGGAAACAGGTATGATTTACATGTCGTGCAAGTTTTGTGCATTTTTTTCGTCGTGTGTCATTAGACGTTCAGGAAGTGTAGACCAATAAGAGAACCCAGAGAGTACGCGCGAATTTGTATTTTAAAGTTCAATGTACAGCCGAATATGAGACGGTGGAAATACACGTGATCAACTCCACTATTAACTATTTAGAATGATAAATATTTAGCTTGCCTGTTTCAAAAGAAACACTAGACGTGAGTTTCATTGTTGCTAAAGCTCGCCCTTGCCACGGCAAGAACTTGAATTCCGACCAAGCTCTCATGGGGCAACCATGTCCAACCACTATGTCATTTACCTTAAGTAGGATGTGCACTACTGACGAGCTCAAACAACAGCGAACCTCCAGTCTAGCGATTCCTTTCAAACAGGCTGGCTAAAACGTTTATTTAAATGCGAAGCCTATGATCACTGGAAAAATATGTTAGTGTTCGCCACAATATCCTTCACTTAAAAAATAACACAAAGAAAACGATTTGTTCACTAGTTAGTTCGACTTCCCAGGAAAACCCCCATTGTTTTAATCAAATAACTGGTCGAATGAGCAAAAAGATTACTTCTACGAGAGTTGACACAAGTGTCTGTGATATGTTAGCGGTAAGATGAAAATCCCAAGATTCCATCAATTGGTGGTCGCTTTATAAGTTCCCGGTAATCACGGCTTTAAACTGTACTTAGAGATGAATTCCGACTGCAGACGATCCAACTGAAACAAAGTGAACACTAGTAGTTCTGAAACCGAAAGCGATACCTGATAAACGAATCAAATTTTTACGGCCTAAAAGTGGGTACTCAACCATGGAAGGGTTGAAATGTGCACCATGATGCCTGTTCATCTAAGAAACTTTCTGCATAAAGTTATTTATTTTGTTAGTGACGTGAGTTCATTGAAAGTTCACTTTAGATACTTAACGGTGGGATGCCAAAAGCTAGACCGTAAACACAGCAAATAAAATGCTTTGTATGCGGAGTTGGACCATTCTGTTCATAAACTGTTATCCAGGGCTGTTACTTTGATCAAGCCCTTTTAATGACATACTAGGCTCCACAGATGGTTCCACTGTCCGATCAGTGGGTGAGATTAGTCAAGTCTTTGACCAGCGATTCTGTTTTATAGCAAGCAGTTAACTCTGTGTAATGTGTCAGATTGGCTTTAACGAAGTGACTTCATCATGTTCGCATTTCTTTTTCTGAAGCCCGTCAACTGGTATTAATGTGCTAGTACGAGCCTACCAAAACCGTCTGATAGCATATTCCAATTAACTGTAGGACAAATTGCGGCGAAATACGCAAACCGACAGTCGTATCATTTCTGGTTCCAAACATTCTTTGACCAGTTTTTAACGCACAACGTTCGATTTTCAAAAGAATGCGGAACAGGCGTTTATTTTGAATGCAGCAATGCTTGGACCAATGCCAATAAAAAAACGTGGAATGAAGTGGTAGGGCCATTTGATGCACTCGACAGTCAAATAAATCTGTGAACATGTTTTATCGTTTGTGACTTGATGACCGAAAGCAATATGGCAAATGATGATGAATGTGGTTTCTACATTGTAAACTGAACCAGCAGTGTTCACTGATCCATTTAGTTTCAAAACCACTGAAGACCTTCGGTACCATCAATGTACTTTGAATAATTCAGTAAAACGTCAGTAAAAGTTATTGAATTTTCATTTTTTGTCGAAGACATTATATACACAGCCTTGACAATGCAGGAGCTTACGTATACTTGGATGATTGTCTTACAGTATAATCTTTCGCAAAGCTTACTCAAAACCTGCAGTCTTGATAGAAGAACACGTTTTACAGAGACAGCAGAAAGTTTGTACAAAATCAAACGACAATGGATCACAAGCAGGCGTATGGACGCAAGTGAAATCTGGTTTGCTAGTTTCACAGGACCAAAATTTAATTTTCACACATATTTTTATGTTGCGCGTCTCCTTTTTTGAAGGCTAAATGGTATTTCGATTAACTGTACGAAATTTGCTGACCACTTCTCCCGCTTTCATCCTGGTTTGCCAGTTACCTCAAGACAACAGGTAATCAATTTGACCATGTTCGTTTATTCGCTTAGTTATCACTTTGTAAAAACCCGACATAAATAACCCTTAATGAACTATTAACCGTCCGCACTTACAATCTATTGTTGTGTGGTTGAGACAACTCATCAGGCTGTCACAGTTCTGACTGTATGATACAAAGTGTGAATGTCTACGCATCCACTCAACCTTTGGTCGTTTTGTGAGATACACTGGAATCGGTAACAAATTTCTGTTAACCGTTGACCGGGCAAAATATTTGCTTTCTGCAATACATATTCTTTTCGTTTTAATGAAGTATGTATCAGTTTCCGGATTCATGTTATGTGACCAATGTAACCTGTTTTACAGCATTGGTAATCCATTTTGATAGCTACAACATAATTATCCTAGTATTTTATGCGCATGAATGAAGACAATAAATAAAATATCAAAAACAGGAACAATATATCTTAGTTAGCTATAATTGAATTAATTTCTCAATAATTTCCACAAATACTTACGAAAATGATTGTGACCATCTGATCAGAATTAGAGAACCAGTCAGAACAAATCTGCGATATAAAATTCAACTCATGAAAAGATAAACTCCGTTTTATAAAGTGAGCTGTCAGGACACGTGATCTATTGATTAAGCATTATTGTTAACTGTCCATCGTCCATCGTCTTACATACTGAAAACCTGTATAAAATTCTGCGTCAAACTGATGCATCAGAGAATGTTGAAACAGTCGATTTTTAGCATTCATTGACGGGATTCAAAACTGGTTTGTTTTTGGACATCAGTAGATTATCATGTCAGCTCTCTGACTTTTCTCCTATAGTTTCTAACAGGCTAAAGATGAGTTACATCTTTAGTCTGGTTATTATCAAACAGGCACAAATATGACAACAACGAAATCGATCGATGGACATGTAAACAAATTGGTAGGCTTTGTCTGCGATTAACTAGTTAAAACAAGACTGACGGAGGTAATATTTTGGACGACAAGAAGTTCGTTTCTCATCCTGTATTCTACTGTCCTCAGCAAATAGTGTAGATCTGTACAAAGACAGAGATAGATGATTTACCTGGTATGGAAAGCATCCTCATCTACATTCTATTTACTAATACTTGGTTACAAATTCCAAGAATAATTTAAATAAAAGTAACCAGACTGACTACTACCTACTCGATGTGTTTCGCCAGTTTAACCTACAAAGACATGCTAATGAATGAACGTTTGTAATTTTTCGAAGGGATACGTTTTCTCTCAGAATCATCTCGTACACGGACTTGGGTTTTATAGATGCTTGTGTAACCTATTACTGTCAACAGAATTTCAAACAAAAACGGTCTCAATGATTTTTCATTAGGAAATTTAAGGAACTGTTGCTTTCTGAATATCATGCTCACGAAAACACATATCACGAGTTGGAGATTTGTGAGCTGATGACATACGACTAGCTTAATTTTACGAAACATCTTTAACAGGTTGACATTGAAGTTAGTAGTTTGTAATGTTGTGGAGAGGGTAGTAACAAACGAGACTCGTACCCAGTTGGTTTTTTGATGGGCACTAGCTGAAACTGTCATGGAAATGTGAAAACTGCAAGGAGATATGACAGTAACTAGATTCGTAATTTTATGCTGGCAAGCAATACGTCGCTTGGCACATTCAATAAATTCTGTGATTTCAACTTGGCTGTCTACTCCAACCCGTGGAAATGACAATTTCGGTCGAAAGGCCACTTTTCTGTTAGCTTTAGAAGTAGCCAGACAGCCTTGGAATTGGTTATGAACGAATATGGTTGACTTGTAGTTAGGTGGCTTGATGGTGTTCAATGTGAAATCAATATCTCCGGGATAAACAGAAAGTTCAGTTTCTGTCTTCGACGTAAAACTATCCTACTGAAGGCTCCAACAATAGGTAAAATCTGGTTCAGCGATTTTTATAAAGAGGCTGGCTAGAAAATATATCTGAATGCGGGAGATGAAATCAAGTATAAATTTTGTCTGAACTGTATAACATTTTTGTTGAAAAGGTAATCGGACGTGTCTTGTTCAAGTTTCCGTGATGCTCAGACTCAAGGCCAGCTGATATCCATTATCTCTAACATCCGTTTTTGCATAAATCGATATGTTCATTATTTCTATTGTGCTAATTTACGCTCACAGGTCCAGAAGGACAGACATTTTAATTTAATTCAACCGATCTAAATCAGAATGAAAAACTATCCGTTGAGAGTTTTCGGCAAAATCATATTGATAAACTTTGGAAATTTCCCAAAGTAACCGCAAACCGACGTTTCAGAACGAAAACACTTTTCTATGTCAGTTTTCTGGTGGTGCTCATTTTCTGTTGATTGTTGGAGTGTTGAGACGGTCACGAACTTTTTTTTCTCGTAAACCGCTTCTCTTAACAGAAAGCGAGACATCAACTCCACTAATTGAAAACGTGATTGTTTGGATCAATATGACATATATTGGTTAGTAGTTCAAGTCAAGACGTGAGATTGATTTACACACAATGTGACTTGAATATACTGCAGTAACACAAACACTTCTTTAGCAGACGGCTTTGTGGTCAATTTATTTGCGAAAGTGTTGAGGTTTATATGAAAACATAAACTACGAGATACACGTATGTATATATTCGAAGCAGGGCCTATTCAAGGCTCGGAGTCGGACAAAATGCTGGAAGCAAACGACTTGCATACTTATACATTTCAAGTCACTATAAATTCAGTGAAACCTTAACGAAGAATCTTGCGGCACTTAGGCAAATGATTCCGGAACTTATAGAAAGAATTTTAGAATTCATGGGCGAGAGTTAGTGGAAGTAACCGGAGAACAGGATGGTCACAGAGGAGGAAGATTTCCTCGAACGAAAAATAAGTGTGCTGTGGTAGAAAACGACTTTTTAAAACACGAAACAGAATATGTTTTTTGAATTCAATAAAAACACGACGTGAAAAAACTACGTCAGTTTGCCGCTGAATGTATGATCCCGAAATTCAACAGATTGGAACGTGGGGAACAAATATTTTTCAAATTTAACTTAGAGACATGTATCAAAACCCGCTGATTGGTTGTTCATTTAGCAACGACAAACAAACCATCATTGCGCTTACAGATATTGTGCAATAAAGTCTACGTTAGCCAAACTAGGCAATTTTATAAGATCACACCATCTCTTCCGGTTGCTCACTTTTGTAAAAGAAATCATTCTAGATGTTTCCAATGTCTAAATTTTATTTTCAGCCCCTTTGTATTTAACTCCTTTTTAATTTTGCAACTTCACTGAACACACTCACTCGTACACATTTACTGGTTGAAAATCCATTGTATAATCTTTCTGCTTTTGTTTGGCTTGCTTCACCTAAGCTGAACGTTTTCTGTTCCGTTTGGTTTATTGAAGAGGTTTGTATGGTAACTGTGTACATTCATTATATAATATTTGCTCATCTTCATGCAGTCGGTTTGTGTACTTATGACATAATTTTACCGATGTTCAGGACTGCTATAGATGTGGGGCTTAGTTGCTTGTTCTGCATATTTTATTGCTTATCAATTAGTACGGTAGGATTTTCAACCACTCTTGCTTTGAATTTGGCTATTGTTATTTGTCTACGCGTTGCTCGAAGACGATTCTGTCGTAACACAGTTTACAGGCAGAAGGATATTGCCGAAGTTAGGACATTATCAACGACAATAGCCGCATACTTCAACAGGCATGACTCCTTGGGAATGAGTATTGAGTTCTCACAATGACAAGAGTAAAATGTGGCAAAAAATCGCACCTTGAAAAACACTCGAGTTCTTGATAAGTAGGAAAGATTACTGAACATTTAAGAATGTAGTCCGGGAACGGTTCGAAAAGTGATCATTTAAGAACGAAATGAAAAGCAGTTGAATTCCCCAAGCTTTAAGAAGGCAGAACACAAGCGTTTTATTGATGTTATCTAAGAAACAGAAACAAACTGCAATGCATTTGCAATCTGGGGAGGACAAAATTGACTGAACGAGACAGTACAAGAGGAAATCGGGACTAACAATAAGTAAACTGACTTGGATCAGTACAGTTATTCCATGACAGTCAGCAATCAAGAAGAGGCTTCTCAAAAACGCCGCCAAAATGCATGCGGTCTGTCGAAATTCGATTATACCTTTCTGTGATACTAGTGTAATGAGGACAAGCGATCGCACTGTGCTGCTCACACAACTGCCAGTCAGCAGTGTGCAGGAGCATAGATTTTAACATTGAAGTAGCCGCGGAAAAAATACAAAAAGAAACATCGGAGTGAAGCCATGCATGAAATGGTTTTTGGTACGTAAAGGAACTGAGCATTGACGTCTGTGACAACCGTGACATTCAGGACAAAGTACCGTAAGTTGGTGAATGTTTTTGTTTGTTGTCATGTTGAAACGCAAAACCCATGCTTTGGTTTCTTGAATATCTAACTTTTGTGCAATCCTTGTTCTTGGCTCAAAACGCTAGTGTGATTCTAGCAGTTCTGCCACAGTTAGAAACTGTTACAGGTGCTATAAAACCTTTGAATATGTCTGCAAAATGTTCAACAAACACTTCAGTATACCCCGAGTTTCTGCTAGACGCAGACGGATACACATAGTTAAGCAATAAGCACACTCTGACTGCGTTCACAGGTTTGTCTGACTGGTTACTAACAGAAATCGAACATTAGGCTTTTGTTAGAAAATGAGACGCGTGCTTGTTCTAACTATCTTGTTGATTATTGGAATCTGGTAACCTGTTGGCTGAGGGCGCTCTTGATCGTGTGGTCACAAAACTTCATGTACATGAGGTGGATCTATTAGGGTTGGTTGGCCGTGTGCAAGTAATTGCTTGCATCAACGTACAATGAGCCGCTGAATGTTTAAAACGCTTTAATCTTTCATGCTCAGTTCGTATGTTTCTGTGTGTCCATTGTGTGAATCCGGCGTACCCAGTTTGCAACATATAGTGCCTTAGAGTAAACTCCTCGATACAAGAAGTGCGGCCAGTCGAACGGTGAGCCAGTAAAGCTGGCCAAACAGAGCAGCAACTAGCCACGGAGTCCACTTTGTTCATAATCAAGTGACCGAACAAATTTGTTTAAATGTGTCATATTCACAAAACCCTTATGACTAAATCAAATCTGGTAAACACATCGACCAACTTCAACATCAACAGGCTTAAAGTCGAGAACTAATAAATATTTCAAATTTGTTTTTCGATAAACTTTCACTGTTCTTCAACCAGTTGAGATTATTGTGTACCGCCCCAGTCTTCGACTGTTTGTGAACAATCTGGCACCCGTTAGCGTAATTATTACTTCCACAATCACACAAGAAATGGATTCGTTATCATTTTTAGGATACGTTAGTTTGCCTGCTATAAATCGGAATAAATACTTACCTATTCCGCTCTGAGTAATTTCTTTTTATTCTGAAAACTCCTGAGTTTAATTATGTTGAGTACAACAGAAAATGACGTTTCTGATCTACCACTAAATGACTGATTATTTCCGTTTGTCTGCCTCTCAGTAACTAGCCTGTGTCGCTGGTCAGGGTCTACCCCGTTTTCTTCTGCTGACAGGTCTTTGTTTATTTGAGCCCACCTCGTTTGCTCACTAAGAAAACTTTGTTTAAATTTACACTCTTCTGATTGATTGTATGAATTCAACTCGATACTATAAAATTCTGTCGATACTCTTAGTTGTGCCTGGTTATTAAACGCCGGCCATCTACAGTTTGCCTTGTTCGTACGACATACACGGATTAGTTGACTTGGTTGCCGAATATAAACACTGCGTCTTTTGTTATCCGTTACAGTTACAAAAAGCTACACAGCTACTTCTCTTATTGTCTCGTTTTGCACCCTCATAATCTTGAACAAAACCAGAACAAATCTGCAACGGATATTTCGTGTGCTGCCCAAAAGGACGATTGATGTAATCGAAAACACCCACGGAAATCATGAGAACAACAATGTAACGAACAAGACTTGCTTTCCGTGCTCGACCATCTGACCAGTTAATACACTTAAAATAATTACAATAAATATGAAAATAGTAAACGGGGTAGGTTGAAAAAACTGTCAATAGAGACTATGGACTGTGTGCTTACTAGTAGTCAGGCGATCATTGTTGTAAACTGTGGGCCTGATCGATTGTAGGCCATAGTAGGTTAACTGTTGACACAAACATCTCATTACAGAGGTCAGGTTTGCACAATCGGATACTAATGGCCCTGACAACGGTCAACATTTAAAATTCCATCATTTTTGGTCGGTTCTGTGGCAATCGGTAGACAATCTGTAAAGCAGATTTCTTACTGACAGAATGAATAGACAGTACAGGGAAAAGATATGCCGTTAGCTATTAACTGTTCGAATTACTCTCATCGGAATATATGTGCATAGCAATAACAACATACATGGCTAATGATAAGGGTTTAGGTTGGACATTGTGCACAGTTGATCGAAACCTTCGCATTCGGATAGGCTTTCCAGGTGACCTCTGTCGAACAGAAGCGTTAGACTCGAGTTTCGTTCTTGTTGAAGCTCGTCTGCTCGTTAGAGGCCGACAGGAAGGTCTGTCTGAATGCAAAAACTGCAATCAAATTTGAGTGATGTTCAACTTAAAATTAACCAAATCCCCGACTACTCATCAGTAGCAGCTGGTGGATAACGACTATCCTGAAAAGTTAGTGGATATCCACAGTAAGAAGAAAGAACCAAAAGCGATAAGCTGCGGCGTGCAGAAAAAGAACACATTTCTGCTAATCGAACTCAGGGGTGACCACCTGACCAACAACATTAGTCGCAAATTGATGTCGGCGTCGCAACGCACCTACCTAGTTGCCCAACTGCGCGTCCTGCCAAAAACTAGGACTTCGGCTCTCCACAGCGGTGATGCACACTCGACCGATCAGTCTGTCTTCCACGCAATATGCCAGTGCAGTTGCAGTTGCGCTGACGTATATATAGGTAGAACAGATCGGTATTTGCATCAGCATATGGCGGAGCACATTCCTAAGTGATTATCAACTGCAGTATCAAAAAAGGCGACCTGCTGACTGTAACAAGCTCAAACACAAACGCAACCCGAAATTGTTAGCGATTAGCGAGGCAATGCTAAGCAAACAATATCGGCCAGTTTTGTGTGCACAGAAGGCGCTGACATAATCAGTCTTCTTGCCCTGAAATTGAACGCACTAATAGCGCGTGAAAGGTGAGAACCATGTGGTTGATTCGTTCAATTGTTGTTGCTGGGCGCAGTTTCTATAAAATTGGCTGGCTTTACGTTGGCGACTGATGAGAATATATGCCTTCTGTCCGTTTTGATTACTCTTCAGTAATCTAAAATACCACCTAGCAGGTTTAATGAGATCAGAGATTTCGACCTGTGTCGGAAATTCTAATCGCGAGGTTATCGATGGAAATTAACAGGACGGTCACTGCAAATTCTCTCGAGACGATAGGGCAACCTGATCATTACTCACATGCAGAAGTGGTTGAGCGTCCACATATGATAATTCGATCATGCCTAATGTGACATTAGTGGCGCAGCGGTCAACACGGTTAACTCATGAAAGTGTGACCAGAGTTCTAGTCCCTGCAATGGCAAAGATACGCACTAC
>JTDE01000441.1:62035-75638 GCA_014338405.1 Paragonimus skrjabini miyazakii | reverse complement strand
AGAAGAGGGCAACTCGAGTCTAGAACTTCTTTTCGAAAAAGGCCAACTGAAAAGTCTATCTGAATGCGAAGGCTGCGATCAAATGTGATTAATGTTCAACTTGTAATTAACCAAAACCCTGACTACTCATCAGTGATTAGAATTTACATGAGACGAGAAGTGTCATCAGTTTCAGGGCGGACTGACTACTTCAGTCAACTACTTCAGTCAACAACCACAATTCACCTGCAGGATCTGTACGAGTTAGCGTAGACAGTAATTTTCGACTTATGTCGGTTGTGATACGGTCGCCTTTGAAAAGATCAGCTTTCTAGAAACGGTACAAACGATCATATCTGTGTATGAACGATAAATTTCTCGAAATATTCGTTTGCAAACAACACCTTCTTTAATCTCTTTTCCTATCCCCACAAACAGTCGTCGGTACAGATCTGTAGAACCCTCATTAGTATTTAATGTAAAACCGGACACGCATAAAAAGTGCACATAGTGTGGTACATTATCAGGCCGGAGGTGCGAATATTCCAACTTTCAGCGGAATACCTCAACGCGGCGGTGAGTTACGCCCAAAAGTTTACAGCTAGCGGATCGGGGATAGCATGGGCGACCGGATGAGTCATCGCTCGGCTGGATCGGACCAACGGACCAGGCACGACAGGCAAAATGGGAAGGATGACCAGATCGGAGGCGCGATTATTCCAACACTCACAGGAATACCTCGACACGGTCGTGGAACACGGTCAATGCACACATTGGATAGACGGCGGACAACCAGAGCGACCGGATGAGCGATCGCTCAGCAAAATCGGATCAACGGACGAAGAATGGCAGGCGGAACCCTCACCCCACTCCCACGATAGGAGGCGCCGATCACACACATAAACCATGAATGCCAGTAGAAGACCGTGAGTTTCTGAGCTGTCGTGTTCGGGAAAATTATTTTCCTGGAAAAATTCTTTTATTAGCTTGGTATCTGATGCAGAAATTGAAGCCGTCGAAATCTGTGTCATGGATTCAAATATCTTTGTTTCAACTGACCATTAATTGAAGACCGTCTCATCGTAATTGTTTTTCGAAAATCATTATGGCTGCTGTTATTGTGGTCGGTTGCGTGTGGCAATGTGAACACAAGAATGCTGGTGTTGTTTTCAATTTATTTGCTCATGCTTGTCATTTTTTTGTTATTTTACTTTCAGTTGTTCATTTTTCATTTGTAGGAGATGGATTATATTGCGACTTTCAAGGCATATATTAACCTTACCAGCTGCTCCGTGCAGATCACTTAAGCTATGATCAATGTCTAAGTATGTAGTATACGTTCGAACTAGTAGCTGCTCCTTCCAGTTCCTTTATGCTATGATCAATGTTGATTAGAATAACACGGGATAAATCAGAATGAATGTATATTTAGAACGTTGGGGATTAGTTATTATGATCTCCTTCAGTTCTGGCCAAAAATGAGATAACATACTGGCAGTCGTCAGTGAGTTCTGCAGCCGTCGACAACAGAGACCAACAGTCATCGGAATCATTAGCCCACATGATACGAAGTGGGAATCAATGTTTTCGTCGAGTGAATACCGAGCATCAAAGTTGGTCACTATCTCTCAGAAAATTGAGCACTGGCTCACGTACACACGGCAAGCTACATTCAAGCACAGTCAGTAAGCAATAAACAAAACAATGCGCAAGTTGTCAATGATAGAATGGGACGTGTTGCACACGTTTGCACCATACCGTAGGTAAAAACAACCAGGTGATAACGTAGATCCTTTTCCACCGGAAATGCTACAGGGGAAACAGGTTGAACATATAATTCAGGTGAATAATTAACAAATGACCGTGGCGGCTTAGCTTTAATTATGAATTACTGTGATATATCGTGTAAAATGGAATGCAATCGCAATGCAGTCAAAAATTACAAATTCAACTAAACTTCTAAAACCACACGAAATTGAGCGTTTCTGCTAAACAGGCAATGTATTCCATCATGAAAGCCAACATGATTCTTTTGTTGACAAAAATGACGATACTTTTTTCTCAACAAAAGTGCAATTATGAACCATTTTTAGGTATAGCTGATTTTTCTTATTGCAGCACAACTAGTATGGTCGACGAAATCTATATATTTGTCACGTCATATGCATTTTAATATTTCATTAAAAATGTGAAAAATCTCTTTTCGCGCATAAATAGTCGTTTTCAACTCGTTTCGGCTTTGAAGCACAATACCGACGAACTACACAATTGAAGTTATAAGTGTCGTAATCTTCCCAGCTGGGAGTGTTCTTCAATGTCATTCTTTCTGCAGGTCACCTCGTCTTTATTCCAGCGCACACCCTATTTCATGGACAAGTTTACAACAGCGGTGCCAATGAATGGCGAATATAACTGATAAAACACGGCTTACTTGTCCAGTTTTTGTGCACTGTCCTACGTTAAAGTAGGCGTTCCTCGTGTTTGTATTTTTATAAAAAGCTTAGTATTCATGTTTCAACAGCAGTTCGAAGTTATAATCACGCTTTCCTGCTTAATTACGTCCAAATTCAAATAAAACCGTGTGTTTCCACGTCTACAAAATCAATTTTCATTAGACGTTACCTTCAGTTCTCAGAAATAACGTAGAATGCGACTCTGTGTTATTTTTCCGCTAATCCCTATGCCATTGAACTACTGCAAATTCCTTCCTTACGTCTTCGGAAAATTGAAACAAAGAAATCTTGGGGAAACAGAATTCTAAGATTTTAAAACCTGCAACATGTCACAAAATTTCAGCAACTTCTATGGCTTCAAAATATTTTTTAACTAAAAGATAACAGAGATATTCACGGTCTACCGATTACACGCAGCCACATAAACTGGTCAAAAGTGCACACTACGTGTGAGCTGAAACCGGGGGGAGTTATGGACTGGATTGTGAATCCTAAACGCGAGTGCGCGTGTGGCATGGTAACTAGCGTGTTCGATAATAAAGATTGTGCTTTACTGGACGCCTTTCGTCAGAACAGCATCAACAACTGAACGCATTAGCCACGTATTTTCGACCTTCTGTGCGCCAATAATGCAATCAATTCCAAGGCAAGCAGGTTGATTAGGGTCAGTCCGAAAAGCAATAATCGTGCTCGAAAACGTTTTAGTCAAACCAGTGTTCAATCACACAGGATGCTGTTCAAGCACTCCATCAGACAATCGACTTGCAATACGAAATGATCAAACAAACGGGTGCACATAACAGCTAGATGTATAACACGGAAGTTTATCTTTGCGATGTGACATCATAAAGAGTGTTGAATGGAAACACCTGAGCGGCATGGTAGGTTGGCTCGACTGACTTTTCACGCATTCTTGTGATCATTTAGACCACAGGGGCTCCTTTGTAAAAGGAATAACAAGTAAAATTTCGGTATTCACAGAAGATGACTCGAACTTTAAATCTACCGCCTGCATCATCTTCCAAATAAAACGCACCGGGTAACCATTCTACATGAACACGTCCTGCAGAAAATCTAGTTCACCTTACACGGTGTCAGATGTACAGATCTTTAATGTCCTACCAATCAGTCATCGCATAGAGTTTCGCTTTTGATTAAACGAAACGAGACTGTCAAAGTGAATGTACTGGCCACTCCGTCTGCTTCCTGTACACTTTTGTTATACTCAACCATCTTCTCTTGTCAATAGGCCAGTACGCAAAAAATATTTGACCGATGTTGTCAAACTCCTTGGTGAATTGAACACTGTTAGGGGCTATGTTAAACGCTGTCATAACTCTGTTCATGTTAGGATTCTCATTGACGATGCAAAA
This sequence comes from Paragonimus skrjabini miyazakii, assembly GCA_014338405.1. Lineage (NCBI taxonomy): Eukaryota > Metazoa > Platyhelminthes > Trematoda > Plagiorchiida > Troglotrematidae > Paragonimus > Paragonimus skrjabini miyazakii. Next base: position 71,833 of record JTDE01000441.1, on the reverse strand, counting down.
CATATAACCAACATAGCGTTTATAGAATGTAAACAGTTCACTGACCGTAGATAGTTGGTTAGTCTCCAGTTTGCTGCTGAAAACGTCAGCTAACGAGTGACCCAAATGCCAGTCCATTACCATTTCATCTCTCTTTTGGTAGATTGCATTTCTGAACAGAAACTGCTGCAGCAACAGTTCTGTCAATTTGCCTTTCGGGATGTATGTATGTTTATTGTTACGTTCGACATAATCGCAAAGGGAATCAGTTGTTGCTTGTGGACGCACTCTCAAAAACAGCGAATTTACATCGAATGAGAAAATGCTTTGATTATTTAGGTTCAGGTCTCAGATTACCTCAATGAAATGAAACGCGTCCCGGAGAAAACGTTTTGCTAGGTTCAACCTGACGGGTTCAAGCATACCGGCGAGCCATTTGGTCAGAGCAAAATCTCCACTGACCGATTTTCGTACTCACCCTGGCCAATGTTTTCATATTTACTGTGGTTTAACTAGCCTGGTGACCAGATGCAGAAAACAAGTATCGAGTGCCACCTTGTTGTTCTCAGAATGTTTATTGGTCAAATGAAAACCTGTATAATCTACAGCAAGACAGATATATCACCCTTAAGTTATTATGATAACTAGATGGACTGCTTCACAGAATGCAGGTGTTTTGTGTCAAAATCATTGAAGTCTTTGAAGGTCATGTTATTGAAACGGTATTTGATAACTGTTCATTATTATTGAAGTGGTGAAGAAAATTTTGAATATGTTCACATGAAAATCTTACTTCAATGCATTAGAAGCAACTTCTGATCACGTGAGATTATAAAGAAAAACTCAAATGTACTGGCAAAGACATTTAATGTGATAGTAATGTAAGTCAATCGAAAAACCTGAGTGACTCATTAGTGAACATCTAAACCAAAGGTGGATGAGCAGACAGAAAAATAGTCATTCAAAAAGAGTTATCTCTAGTATCGTCAGGTGACGTATTGATGTGTGCAACATGAACGGAACATCCTGGTTATTATCGTCATACGTGTCAGTTGTATCAACGTGAAGCTAGTAAAGTCGTACGAATAGAACGTGAAGCAACAGAGCAACAGTGCAGTCGATCCTCCAAGAATTATAAAAAGTACCGACACTTGGTTCAGAAAATTCTAGGTACTGTGATCTTACAAATAATGAATGAAATTTACAAACTTTCAGTGGTGTCAGAAGCGTGTATCCATAAATATATATTCATGCCTGGTACGGAGCCATGTTGTGAGCCAAGTACACGGATGGCGCAGACGTTATTTATTCAGGAAAGCATGACAACAAATAAAAACACTCATTTACGTACGGTACTGGACCCAGAACGTCACGGTTGCCATAGACGCCACTGCACGATTCCTATATGTACCGAGAACCATTTCATGTCATGTTGTACTTCGATGTTTCTGCTTGTATTTTTCTTCCGTCTACAGTGGTGTGAGTGGTATAGTGTGATCAATCTTATTCACTACAGCTGCGGTAAAGAAATACAAAGCAGAAACTTCATTGACGCCAAACGGTACTTCATTATAAAACTGTCAGAAGTCAAGCACATTCAAAGTCATTCGAACAAAAGGGTCATAATGTGTTCGCCAAGCATATCGATTCCCAACCTCAGTTTTCAGTTACTTACAAATGTAGTTTATTTGGAATGTCAACATCATCCCGTTTTAAAAACCTGGGTAGATCGAACGAAGCGTTTCATTTCTCCTATTCGCTAAGAACCGGCCGGTTCCAAAAAGTATAGTATATGAAATAAATCATCGGAGTAAATGTGATCTTTATGTATTTGTGGAGCAAGTGCAGTAGACATACTACCGAACATCCGTATCTGAAAACTACCATACCCCATTTTCCTCATTTGTAGTTGGATTATCTTAATTCTACTGTTCAATAAATCTAGCGAATTCTGTGCCCTAACCAGAGTGACAGATTCCATTTGCACAGATAACGATGCCTGTAGATAAACAAGAAAGTAAAATGAACATCGCTCGCTAGGATTTTTATTTTGAACCAACTTATAAGCATCCAAGCGAGGCAGTTATCGAAAAGTCTGATTAATAAATTTGAAGGTTTTAACAAAAGTTCTGTCAGAGCAGGCATATCTCATCCCACTGAGCGAGATATTTGCTCACGGTTTCCCCGCCGTAATTCAGAGTTCCATTATCGTGTTCGTCCACGACGACAGCTGAATTCATAGGTTCTCAACTAACCTCTCACAGAACAAGGACGCTCGTCAAGTTCGCTCGCACAGTATTGCAGGCCGCTTGGTCAGAGGCTATAGGTTAAATACAACGACGATTTGGCCACGTACTTGGTAAGACCGTATTCATGACAACACGTCCTTTTTCTCTTTGTCTCTCTTACTCGAAAATCCGCTGTGGTTCAGATACGTGAAGCCAGCAGTTGAAATATTACAGCAACTGAGGAGACGAAGTGTAAGTCTCATGTTGACTGCAAAATGTCACCACGTTGTTAAGTCCCTGCTCTTCGGTTCGTACGCTCGAAGTTTCCCCGGTTATGGGCTAAAAGCGGTTCGGAATTCGTAATGGGAAGACGATGAGTGTGCAGGCAGATTTATTTAATGATTCACTCACCGTACAACAAGCAGTCTTCAATGTAGAAGGGTAAATGCGTTAGGGAGGTAGACGTAATACAACCACGGACCAGCCGACAAAAACACGATTGTCATCGGAAACTCCCGTCGACCCACAAGATTCAAGCAAACGTTAGACTGGTCAGGTGGCGTTTCCAACGAGAATGGCTAAAATATTATTATTCTAGAGAATGTAGTCTACAAGAATGAATATGATGTGGATTCATTATACAGTCACGAATAACGCCGCTGTACCTATGCCAGCACACTGACCTTGATGCCAGTAGTTTGTAGTGAACTTACATTCGAAAGGTAACGCAAACGGGTACGATGACACTAGTAAAACAACTCTCACGTCGCGTGGAATTTAGGATTTCGGGGACATCGAAGACGATCTTACTACAGAACGACGGCTACAGACCAAAAACTAGAATCGTATGCTACACAGTTGTGACTGTTGTCTCACAAATATAGCAGGAATATTCCGCTGAGCAATATCGTGTCGTAGCGAAGAAGACAAGTGTGCAGTGGAAAAGGTAGGCAACGGCGATTAGAAGCGCCTCTATTGTAGAGCGGTAAAGTGTCCACTGCCGACAAGCAAACATGAGAAGACTGATAATCCAGCATCCAATGGCTGAGGTCACATAACCCAATCCATTCGGACGTAGACAAAGGCGAAGTAACAGAGATACTGGCGAGCCACGGGTGGTGAATCATGCAGTCGGGCCAGCTGCACATGCGCACACACGCTGTCTGCATCCTCACGCACAACAGGACAGTGGTCACTGCCTGCCAGACCTGCGTTGAGGTGAGAAAAACACGGAGATGAATTTGTTGCACTTGCTACTCAAATGAATCAGGGTTTCAGATTTTTCTGATGCACCACCAAAACTCATCACATGACTAGGAAGACAGAAACCCAAACACACCGTAAACTGCGTTATCACGTGCATATAACTGCATATAACTCAGAAGGAAGAACGCGACAATAAAATCCACAGTTCGAACCAAAGGGCGATCATGATTCGGACATGTGTGACAAGTCCGAAGATTTGAATTTTCCCATTCTCATCGGAGCACTGACCAACGAGTTAGATGAGTGAACGGGCACAACACACCACCGAGAACACACCCAGATTAGCTGGCTACCGGTGCGGTGGGATGTGCGCGCATTTCCATTCCAGTCGCACGGCCCCACCGTCCCAATGAACTGGCCACCACGGTCCACGGTCGGTAACACCAGACTGTTTATATACACGTTCCAGCGATTGAGAGGTAACGCTGGACAGGAAACTGGAATGCATTGATGAGTGCAAATAGACAGAGTAAACATACGATAGTTCACTAACAGATTGTGCTGTCAAGATAATTTTTTCACGCTGAATCATAAAAAGCTGTATTTGGGAAGGAAACAGATTTAGATGACTGATCAAAAACTAACGATTTTCCCATGGAATCTGAGGTGTCATAGTGTGCCTTTAGGTTTATCGTGCAATTTGTCGACTCTGACGTGACGTATTATAGCTACGTTGCCCAAACAATAGGCGTCGCTTGAAGTGTCTCAGTTTTGTGGACTTGTTATTAGCCGTGTCGTTCCATTTCCTGTCAGTATATCTTATTTGATCATTTTATTCATGACTAAGGTAACTTGTTGTATTACTGAGATAAGTGTGGACAGGCAACAAATTGCTTCTTCAGTAAATACTGTCGAATATACATGTCTTTTTGATAAATATCACGTGCAAACTAACTCACGTTTATCCGTATCCGATATTCGAAGCCTCTGTAATGGGGCTTAAAGGTATAGCCGATAATTTTACTTATTTGCGGACTTCGAGCGAACGACGGATGCTCCTTCGGGAACTCTTCCGTACACTTCGAAGAATATCACTGGAGGAATAAGCATCTGTTGGCATGTGTCACCGATCAGTACTTCACAGTTCATGAACATAGCTCGTCGCAACAAACTTTTCCCTTAGCCTTTGAAATAATTTACTGAAAACTAATCATGTATTCACATGACCTGCATTAAACTCTATAGTGATACCATTAACATTTTTTATCGCAAACGATATAAATTATAGCCAGTTCACAGCGTTGTTATGTGTTGTTATGCGATTACGGGTACGTCGTTCCTTGACTTGCGTTTCAGTAGTAGGATTTTGATGCAGTATGATAAATTCGTCCAGACCAAGTTGTATGGGGATGTTGTCTGGCAAAATGAATTGAGAAGTGCGTGATTCAACATGATCCAACATGACCAGAGTCGGAGAGATAGACAGATAGAAAATAGATAGACTGATACGCAGAGACTGAATTATTCATTCCAGGGTCCAGAATTCCAACGTATCTTCGGTGAAATTAAAGTGTCGATTCCAAACCACCATCAAAATCATTTAAATTTATACTCTTTACACTCCTAGAGAAGGAAGTTTTCTAACTTGTACGATGCTTCTGAGGACTGCGTTACGCCTCTTACCTCACCCCGCCCAGTTTGATCAGCACCCATTTATGATGCGAGCGATTTTGTCTATTCAAATGAAATGGTCCACCGTTCCTAGATCGTTCTTCGGAACGAAGCAGACATCTACAGCACAAAGCACCTCAATTTGGGCAACATTTCTGAACGAGCTGCCCACACCGATCTCGATAACACAACAAACTGCTTTTGGCATGAATAAACTGATCAAATAAGATATACTGACAGAAAATGGAACGACACGGCTAATAACAAGTCCACAAAACTGAGACACTTCAAGCGACGCCTATTGTTTGGGCAACGTAGCTATAATACGTCACGTCAGAGTCGACAAATTGCACGATAAACCTAAAGGCACACTATGACACCTCAGATTCCATGGGAAAATCGTTAGTTTTTGATCAGTCATCTAAATCTGTTTCCTTCCCAAATACAGCTTTTTATGATTCAGCGTGAAAAAATTATCTTGACAGCACAATCTGTTAGTGAACTATCGTATGTTTACTCTGTCTATTTGCACTCATCAATGCATTCCAGTTTCCTGTCCAGCGTTACCTCTCAATCGCTGGAACGTGTATATAAACAGTCTGGTGTTACCGACCGTGGACCGTGGTGGCCAGTTCATTGGGACGGTGGGGCCGTGCGACTGGAATGGAAATGCGCGCACATCCCACCGCACCGGTAGCCAGCTAATCTGGGTGTGTTCTCGGTGGTGTGTTGTGCCCGTTCACTCATCCGACTTGGTTTGCACACCTGTTCGTTGGTCAGTGTTTCGTCGAGAATGAAAAAATGATAAATATTTAGGCGTGTCACACACGTCAGAGCCATGACCATCCTTTGGTTCGAACTCTGGATTTTATTGTAGCGTTCTTGCTTCTTGGACATCACTGTTTGTCTCTTGCTTATCAGTGTCACCACGGTTTTGAGTCTGTTAGATTCGCCTACACGAAATATAGGGCCTCTTGATGTTCAGCTGCAGTTTGAAGACTGTCCACGTGCACCGTTATTTTCGACAAATTTAGTTAACGCGTTTCCGTGTTCCACAGTTGGTCAGTCTTATAGCTGCAGTGTTCAAGTTTTTTTGCAGAGTTTGGCGACTGTTAAGATGTTTTGTAGACGTATCGGTTTAATTGTGTGCCGCTTTTTATGTCACCAACCTTGCGTTTTTAATCTCGGCATATTTGTTTTGGTCATAGTGGAGTGCTGGATGCACGTGTTTTATTGTCCGCAGGTGTTACACGCACACAACAAAAATAATTAGTAACTAATACTTCATCGGTATGTTAATTGTACCTTTCCTGTCACACTAGTCGGAACCCTAAAGATAAGCGAGAATATTAAGCGCACCAAGTGGATATGTGTGGAAATTCAGTCTGTCTGAAAATTCTAAATTACGGTTACTTTGGTGATGTGTAGTTAGTGACTAAACGTAGCGGATTTTGGTCACTGCTACCTGCGAGTTGCGTCCATCTGAGGGAACCCTGCATTGCAAACCTGACAGAGTTTCTGTACAAATTTTGCAGGCGATCTTTAAACCCAAACTGATTTACAAACTCTAGTTAGCCTGAAAGAAACATCGTACACACTTCAGATATGATTTATTAAATACAAATCCGAACTCTGACCATGTAGCGGAAAACCACCGTTACTCCTAAGTGAAGGGAGACAAGGAGGACAAAACTGACTATGTGATTCGGGTAGCTTTTTACCGACAAGCACACACTGTTTATGTTTCTTCATCTTGTGAAACGTTAATAAGTTTAGGGTAGTTTAAGCTCATTCCAGTACGTAAGTCTGCGAGCAGAACCTTACTCAAGCACAATCAGTGCATTTGTCTGAATGGTTTAGCCGGCTGACAGTCTGAGCACGAAATTTGCCATTGCGGACACAACAAACAGAAACTTTGACGTCCCATTGCTAACCGTGACTCAATTTGCCAAATATCACCCCTGTGTGACCACCACGATGTAAACTGTTTAGGCCATTCTACTGAAGAGACAGTCGATGTTGATGGTTATTTCATAATATTTAGAGACAATATTTCAGTCAGTTTAAACTTTTACAGATGTTGACAAACTAATACACGTTTGATCAAAACAGAGAAAAGACATATCGTAAGATGTTAACAGCTTGATTTATCCTCATCAATCGCCAACGTAAAACCAGCAAATTTTATACAAACTGCGTATAACAACAACAACAATAATAACAACTGAACGAACAAACCACAGTTCTGACTTTTCACGCGCTAACAGTTAAAACAATTCTTCGGCAAGGAAATAGATCGCATTAGCGCCTTCTGTGCACACAAACTGACCGATGTTGCATGTAAAGCAGTATTTTCGCAAAATAAATTTTCGTAGAGCAGTCATAAACGTAAATGAGCACGATTTATGGTCTGCCAAATGTCTCCGCATAGTATCAAGTGCGTACTACAGAACAGGAGATTATAAAACGGAAAACAAGAGGCAAACAGGGGTCATTTGTACACCCAGCAACTGCCACACAAACCACCGGCATCAGCGTTCGCTCGTCATCTCCTGGAGAGCCATCACCAGGTGTACCCCATGCAGACATTCACAGTTGTTCACGCAACTGATAAGCCCCGATTGTTACGATATGCTGAAGCAGTTGTTCTGAGATGTTGATGTCCACGTCTGTGTGTGCAGCAGGACTCTTCCGTCAGTTTATCTCTCCCATGGTAATTATGCTATTGACTGATTAGCGGACAGATCCACCGTCTGTCTCCCTTATATGTCTAGTTTCACATTTGCCCTTTGTATCCCGCTTTATAATTTCCTGTTCTGTAGTGCGATGTTGTTTGATTAGATTTGCCTCGCTAATCGCTAACATTTTTGGGTTCCGATTACACAACAGTATCTTGAACGATTTGATAGGGTCAACTAGGTGACCAGTTGCTATGATGTGTTTTGCGATCGATGAGGACGGCGTCTTCGAGCTTGTTACAGTCAGCAGCTCGTTTTTTTATATTGCAGCTGATACTCACTTAGGGATGTGCTCCGCCATACGCTAATGCAAACGCCGATCTTTCCTGCCTATGCAGACGTCATTTGTGTGCACAGAAGGCGCTAATGCAATCTATTTCCTTGCCGTGGAATTGATTTAACTGTTAGTGCGTGAAAAGTCACAACTGTGGTTTGTTCGTTCAGTTGTTGTTATTGTTGTTGTTATACGCAGTTTGTATAAAATTTGCTAGTTTTACGTTGGCAACTGATGAGGATAACTCAAGCTGTTAACATCTTACGATATATATCTTCTCTCTGTTTTGAGTAAATGAATTAAGGGAACCCAGTATTTTAAATAATACATGTTCACATGTTACGTAAGGCTGAGTAGTTGATTGATGTAAAACCGATGGCGGCGAAATTTTAGTCAAACCAAGTGGGTCAGCATTTTTCTATACGGCAGTACACAACAAAACTCACGAAATTAAACGCTAAGTTTGAAGTTTGGTCAACTCTATCCAAAATAAGATTTCTCCATTTAATGCATGCATATTAATGAAGATAGAAATATGCGAGCAACGTGTATTTGTCTCTCACGATTGAATACATCCAATGAAGAGAGCATACAAGTTTGTCACTCAGATTTTGACAATAAATTGCCGCAGTCGTCCAGTGAAGCATACATGGGGAATACTTAGTGGGATTAAGGCCGTTGAAGGATTAATTGATCATATACATACAGAATACAAATTCTGCGCGTCACTAAAGTGTCATTTATTGATATCATTCGCATGCACGAAATAATCAATTATTCTTGTTCGGAGCATAGCAACAAAACAACAGTAACTTCCATGCAAATGGTCTATCCAATATGATAATGACATGATGGTTGACATTCCAGTTTTGACGATCAGATAGATTGATAAAAATGACAGATCCCACTGTACTGCTCGTCAGTATTCAGATTAAGGCATGTATTTGGGTATGAATCAATCAGGAGAAAAAAGAAGGAAAAAATTAGGGTGCAGTCCGGCACGGATTGATGTTGTCTACATGTGAAATTGTTATTAGCAAAGGTTATGCGCAAATGAGTGTTTTGTTTGAGGTGATGTTGAAGCACATACCCCCTCTGTTGATTTTCTGAGTAAACAGTCCTTGTGCTTTCCGCGTTTTTGGCTGACAACGGTTGGATCATTGAGTTCCCAACCTGCTATTCTGCAGTGACTACTGACCAACCATACAAGTTAGAAGTTGCCAAGCCCTGTGGAACACGTTTACATTTTAACTTACTTGAATGGTTCTACATGGTTATGGTGAGTTATTTTATACTACGCTTACGCTAGCGGTTCAATTGTGATTACATATACGTCCTTGAAACAAAAAGAAATCTATGAAAGATGCCTGCTGGACACTCCGCAGGCGCAGCAAAAATTAGCAGCACAGTTGTGGTGGATTACCAAACCGGAGGTGCGAAAATTCCAACTCTCAGCGGAATACCTAAACGCAGCTGCAAGGCACGTCCGAGAGCCTACAACGATCGGAACTCGGACAACACGGACGACCGGATGAGTCGTCCCTCAATGAGATCGAACCAACGGAAGTTACATGGCAGGCAAAATGGGATAGATGACCAGATCGGGGTGCAAGTACTCCAAATCTCAGCGGAATATCTCGACAAGGTAGTGGAATACGGCCAAAGCCCAAAGTCAGTAGATTGTGGACAACACGGGCAACCG
>JTDE01000441.1:12697-51484 GCA_014338405.1 Paragonimus skrjabini miyazakii | reverse complement strand
TAGGCGCCTTGATGTTGGTATGTTTGAATGTAGACGTAGCTCTTTTTTAGTGGTTAGGTCCCCTCCCCTCCCTCTTTTTTCTTCTCTCTTCCTAAACAGGGTTTGTTTGTTCTTCTTCATGGTTGTGTGGCAGTTAAGCATCAGTGTGAACCACTGATGTATTGCTGTCTATGATGATGATGATGATGATGATGTGCCCTTTTGAGATAAGTCACGTCTGACAGTCCATGCATGTGAACACCGCGACATTCGTCATGTATTCAAAGTTTGCTGCGCATTACCAAGATTACACTAGGTCGGCTGAGTCACTATTCCAGGATTTTGGATTTGTTAACATATGTTTAGCTGATACTGATCTTGCTAAGCTATCCATATTTTCAAATGGACATTTAGCGCCCAGCTTATTTAGTATTGATTAATTCATTCCACGTGATGTCAACTACCTTTGTCTCTAGCCGACATAAATGCTAAACTTAGTCAGCGAAATGAATGAAGAAGGTAATAGATTATTGGACAATAAATTGCGCTGTCCGGTAGATGTTTTCTAGACCAATTATGTCAAATGTAGGTAAGCCAGGATTCTGGATTGTTAAACCTGGCTTTCTATAGAAGGGCAGAAGAACACTGCACAACGGGAGTCATGGTCAGTTTATACCGTTATGTATGAAATGAAAGCCCGACCTGAAAGCGGATACCTAAATACGTTTGTTGACGTTCACACCAAGGCAAGAGTGGTTAGTTGTTATACTTCTTCAAACCAAACCGTTTTGTTGTGGTTCGTGGTGTACCAGATGGAATAAGACGTTAGTCTATCGAAAATACACCTTCACAGTGAAAATTGGTTCGGCCTTCTAGAATAAAACACACGGTTTTATCAGTATTCATTACGCGCAGTGTTCTAATGAGAGGTGCATCCTTGACGCAGCATACTAACAATCCTAAGTATGCTTTAGACTGAGGTGTCAGTCAGCCGTGATAAGAACGGTGCAAATTAGATTGGACAAGGTGATATTATAACTCACAAAAGCATTGTTAACATTCCACAATAATTAACCACCTGCTGTGAGGGCAAAAGTGACCAAGGACACCCTGTGTTTGAGTTAACGTAGGTAGCTGTTTTTTTCTAGACGCACGTCCAAACACAAAAATATGCTATGTTCTGCTTTCTAGGTTAACAAACCAAATGTTGAGAATATCGCAACTTTTCATACGAAACGAACGAACATAAGTCGTCTAAAATACAAATCAAACTTCATTACGAGTAGAAGTGAATAAACAACGCATGAGTTAGCTAGTGAAAACGACCCGATTCTGTTTGTATGTTAAGTCATGATAATATAGTGTCAGCCGATTTAACGATGGTTGCGTTTGTAAATTTGAACAGTGGTCTTCATAGTTTTTGTATAAAACAGTTAGGGAAAATGACTGTGTGAACAGAATTTGATTCGATTTGAATACGTCTTACTTTGTCATACATTTTACTAAGGTTCATACACAATATTAAGGCTGCTATCCATTTGCTAGCTTATTTGGCTTGGTGAAAAATCACCTGATATGTCTACTTTCGCTTTGATAACATTGTTTTCTCAGACATGCATTTCGCTTATCTGCAAACCTGTGTATTGTATCTAATACCGGGGCTAAATGGACTGGGGACTTGCACAAGGATAGACTTGCTGTCATCGAGGAGTTCAGCTGACCCAATGTAATCACTAGTCTGAGGCTCAATCGATGTTATGGATATTATGAATGCAGTGATAAACAAAGCCGATGATCGTCCATCTTTAGGTTGACTAACAACTCTACTTCCACAGATTGACCATCTTCATTGATCAAAGCCTAATGAACCATTTGCAACAAACTGCCGAGCCAGACGAACGACAGGTTTGTTGACCGAGATGGGGCTAATTGGGTGTACACATAGTACGGATTAACCGAGTAACGGAACATGCAATGTGCTCTTTGGTCAGTCGTGCTAAGGCAAAAACTGTGCGTTATGTATATTAGCTGAAGCTCATGACTAGCGCGGTTGGATATTTTTGTAGCCTACCCCAGGACCAGCGTTCAGATGATTACATAGAATAAACACCTGCGAGTATTATCAAAATATGGTGTCGTACACCGTTCGGTAGATAAACGTGTTCAAGTCAAGACATATCACCAGCTTCAATCATAATCTCCGTCATTATCTCCAGGCTACCTTAGAGATCAGTTATTTCGATAAATTTGTTTACGTTGACACATTCCTCTGTAAAGACTGTCCATTTACAAAATTGTCACTTGTTGAAATCTCTGCGCGCCTGGAATCAATGACTAAATGGCGTAGTTGAAATATGAAGTAAGGGAACTCCCGCTAAAAACAGAAAGAGGGAAACCATGTTTGGCTACGGTTATAGAGCGCCGTTACTTAGTAGCTCAAAATACGAATAGGTTACCTTTTGCCTACAACCATTTTAGCAATGATCAAGGCGAAACTGTGTTCCTACAGTTGTTTTGCTGGTGGAAAGATTCTTAATTTCAAAAATTTTTAGTGGGCTTTTATTCAACCTCGAAACGTCTCGGCCCAAATAAATTCATGCAGTTGCACAGCAGTAAATGGTGGAATGCCAACGAATTTGCTTCCAATTCTTGTTTAACCTGAAAGTCGTATTGACAATTTTATTTTTTACGTTGACATATGTTGCTTTGCCGTTTTAAGATGATTGCACAATTATTCCAAAAGCATACAGATTAAGGCTAGTCGATAGATGGTCCATAACATTTCTGTAACTTAAAACTAGGCCTGATGACCTAGCAGTGTCATTCACACACATACCTTTATTGACAGTCCCTATAAAATATCGCCTTTTTCCGAACAGTGTAGCATAAACATTAATCCGAGCTAATGGAAACAGATGTTCCTAGTTCCTCTCTTGTGGAACTTTAGTCCATTTTATGGAGGTGTGCTCTGTCTGTAACAACTACAACGGGGGGGAAAAAAATTTATTCTTGGCTTACGTTTCTTGACGTCGTAGCTTTAAGACATACTTCTGACTCGTCAACTAGAGTTAATAGTGAACTGAGAGTTGGGCAACAGTTTCTCTTCTGTAGTCAAAAAACGTATGTGTTTTAACATAACCCCGTTATTTAAGAATAACCATTTGAACGTAAAAGAGAGGGCCTAAAATACTTAGCCGTAATGCATACTGTCAACTTGTGCCATCGAAGGTTCGAAGGGGGTAGATATTCTACTGTCTATAAAAAGTCGAATTGTACCGGAATCACATAAAAGGCAACATCACATTAAAAAAATATATTAATCCGTCTGAAGGTCATTTTTACCGTCTGTCTCGGATTCGGCGGAATGGATTACGCATAAGTTATACATGCGCTCACAACACATACAGTCGTCATCCGATTTCGCTGACATGGACAAAAACTGTACGGCTAACCTGCGAATGAGATACGATTTTCTAATTCTAGCGTTTGCGTTCTAACAGCTGAACACTGGATCAAGGTTCATTGGGCGTATATACTTGATAAGTGACAACAGTCACGATACACAGTTTTGTTTCCTGCAAATTTTGATCAAAAACCGCATGCTAAGTATGTTGCCATTTTTGTTAAACTGTTATAGAAACATATATTTGTATATCATTTACGTATTAGCAATGAACATCCCACTAAGGAAATTATTTCCGTTGAGGGACCAAATAAACGGAATCGTTTTTGAGTAGGTTGCGCTTTTTACTCTTCATGGGACATCATTTTTGCCTTAACTCAGAGATTTTTTTCAGTCATTGGAACATCTGACGAATCCCCATTTTGTCATGTCACTTTTTAATCCCCGCTTAAACTGAAATGGAATTTTCATTCTATAGCTAATCTGACCAGTGGCTTTCCTACTTAGATGAAGCTAACGGCTCCCAAGGGAATGTACCGACATTTAAGGCTTACTTTGTCTGTTCAGTGAAACGCTTGGGTCCCATGTACGTGAAATTGTGATTTACATGATATATCACATTCGTCCCACTTCCTTGATGATATTTTCAGTCATATTTTTAATGTGTTACTTGAAAGTGATAACAACCAAGTATGTTTGTCCATTTGTTAGGTTAGTAAACATTTCGTGTTGACAGTCCGGTTGTTAAGCGAAAAACTGATTAAAAAAGAATCGTTTGTGTGTGATTCACGATGCTTATCATCTTGTTTCTATTCCACTACGTCTCCGTTTCATTGGAGCTCAGTAGCATGTACACATGTTTAGGTTATTTTAGATTTTGATCACAAAGATAACATACAGGAAATTGTTTCGTGGTACCTGACAGCCTTCTTGAAACACAATTGTTGGTTAACACGAATTTGCCTATTTCCAAATTAGATCATTGTGAGAGCAACGAACGCAAAGTTTAGATGTAAATCGTGACTAATGTTGTACGTTTTACGAACGCACTAATACAACATATCGAGTTGCCTGTATATACGTGGAAACTAACTAACTGCGTTTAACGGAAGACATTTACTACACCAAGTTATGCAAGTTATGACTTGACTGTCCTGTTTGTGCCTATCACGTTTTAAGTAACCCGCACGCATGTAACCTTGATTGTTACATGTGGTGTAAGAATTAAAAGGTCACACACATGAATCTAGGATTGTATGTTTGTTTGTTTGTTTAATACAATCATTCATGCTAATCTTACTCGCTCTAGTAAAATGCTGTTTCTGAAGTCCACTGTGGGACTCGGTAAGCTTCGTAAAACTTTGATTATAGCACACTGGTGTAGTCGCGCCATTGTCGTCTGAGGATGGAATGAGCTCTTTCCGGATCTATCGAGTGATGTGACTGTTCGTGAAACGCGAAGTACATCTGACTAGTGATCACACATGTCTGTCTGAACACCGCTTTCCTGCAGAAACGTTCAGTCAAAGTTAGGTTACAAGGTCCCAGATAGTCGTAGACAAAAGTGTCTTTGCTGTAAGGTCCGACCAATTTTCCTCTGAATTATGACAAGATACGGGTCATCGATGCAGAAAGCGTCATCCTCATGTAGGATGCAAAGCACGCAATGGCTGATAGACCGGATGTTCCAAATTACCAAACTCAAGATAAAAGGGCGTATAAGCGAATGCAATTAGTCCATGCCACTCTACCAATACAAACATTGTTTAAGTTTCAAAAAAAATGAATAGTCAAAAATTTGTCTTTGTTCAGTAATTAATCACCTTGTTTTACAGATTACCTCAAGTGTGGTGGTAAGGGTGGGAAGGTGAACTACACTGCTCGTGATCGGACAGAAAAAAAAGCAAGAAGTTTAAACGAACAATTTAACGAAAAATGTCTTTAAACTGTAACTCTCAACTGGATATTATTTTATGTGAATATTCAGTGGTTGGTGGAGCTAGGTTTATTTGATGCGAATCTTTCATCGACGAGAAATGGAGTATTAACATTGTTTGGGTGTTGAACCGTATGGAGTGAAACACGAAAGTTTGTGGGGTGCGATGGAAGTGTGTTCGTACAGAAGACAGTGAAATGACCCCTTGATCTGTATATTGATTGGCAACATCATGCTGATTACAAAATTGTGACCTGATTTCTCACTGGCTTAGTTTCCATACCTCTTGCACTTTTTAAACAGATACTGACTGGTTACTTCCTGTAGCGTTTGAATGTTTCATAGCTAAACGAGAAAACGTCATTAATCCGAACATACTGGAGCACATACAGCTTGGAGAGGTGGTCTGCGATATGTGATGGGCGCCCAATTTTATGTGAAGGTAAATCATCTCCCGTAAATCTGTTTACCCGACTACTGATTAACCACTTGCAGTCACTCTTTAACATTTGACGTGAATTCTGGTTGATTACTTCCTGTTGCTTTTATAATTTGTGCTCAAATTTTTATTCACCAATTCCTAAAGCCTTTGAACTTTCATTCTGGAATCTGGTTGACCAACTTTTTCCGGTGTTATGCGCCAACCTGCAATCTGATTGGCTGATCTTTTTCCTTTGACTTGGCCGAACATGTCTTCGTTTTTGGATCTGTCTGATTGATTATCGATTACTTATATTTGAACACCGATCCGATAAGTTCAAACTGCCCCATTCAGTTGTGGCAACATTTGCACGTGATCAGGTCTACATTTCCTGCAGTCTCCGGTTTGCATCGGTTCATCTGAAGAAACAGTGGAGTCATCATATTCTTCAAAAGATACACATACCGTTGCTTGTAGCAATTTATTCGACTTTTCTGGAAAAGAAAACATTCAAAAACCGTTCCAAAAAGCAGAAGCAATTTACACTACCTTAGATATCCACCGTAAACTACATGTGTGGGTATTTCCTTGCATTGGACATCCACGAAGATTAATCGGACGGAAGATGTTGCAGACTGAAGTCTACTCAAAATCTATGGAGCCATCAATTCAAAGAATTGTTCTGTTCAACATCAAAATCATACTGAAAATGACCGTAAGATGTCTGCAGCTAACGTAAAAACGGATAGCGTGTTTACAAAAAATAATGTCAAACACACCAATAAAAGAAAACGTTTGCATACTGAAGTAACTATAATAACGACAGAACTCAATAATTAGGCCTAAAGAAACAAACTTTATCTAGACGAGTGTATGTAAACGAATTGGCGGAGAAGAACACGATTAATTTTCTTTGATCTCTGTCCACTAAGATTAAACCGTATAAGTAATCTACCTGAGCATCACAAAAAGCCTTAGTTCCACAAACACCAACCATGCGATGTAAGTTTTGGAAGTCAGGTATTTATCAACCGGTTCAGTAAACAACCACAGCAAGTTAAACGAAATGAAAACGGAAAAAATGAGAACAATGAAAACGCATACATATTCATATAGTAGTACAAATGAACGGAGCAGTAAGAACAAATCGGATTGGTGATCAAACATAAATAATCGATAACCAACCAAACTGAGATCCAAAGGCGAAGACTTGCTCGATTAGGTCACAAGACAAGGATCAACCAATTAGATTGCAGGTCGGTACACAGCAGCAACGACGGATGATCAACCAGACTGTAGGTTGACAGTTCAACAGATGCAGAAAATAATTAATCACAATCCATGTCAAATATGAAACAGTTCTCATTCTTTTATCTACATCAAGTAGTTAACACATCCTTTCATACAAAAGTGGGCGTCCATTACACTCCACAAGTTCACACACTCCGATCTAGACACTTAAACATGTACGCATCGGTGATGAAGATGAAACGTTTGCATCATAAATGTCAAGCTCGATAAACAACCGGTCATCAGCACCATAAGCCCTTGATTCTAACTCCATTAGTGTTTCCAAAGACGGGAATTAGTACGATATACAAGGAACGTCAGTATTTTTCATTCATTGATGAAACTATTCTTTTACTACAAGTATTCTTGGTTTGTAACCAATATTTTATGGCAAATTAACAGTCACCTTTTTAAGCAGTTAAAATAAACATCTGTTTCTTTGGCGTTGGATCTCCACAACGTGATGTGTGTCGGGAACCGAATCCAACTGTCCGTAAGTAAGTGTCAATATGGTAATGCGGACACTCACGAACTAGGTCAAGGAGTCGTTATTGCAGAGCTTAAAAGATGCCCAATGTACAAGTCACACAATACTGATTGTTCGATTTCAATCTGTGATAAAAACAGATGAGAAAAAACAGAGGTAAAATATCTTTAGGTCGACGAAGAATGTGAGACTTTATTTTTTACAAGCTAAACGCCACTTACACCTCCCTGCAACTTTTTTTATATTCTGACAAGCGACCTTGCTAGTCGCTTAACTTCAATTTCGTATTTGCAGAATGAATCGGTAACTAATTCCCATGCACATACCAAAAGATAAACTCTGAAATGTAGGTGCACATTTTGTTGACCACATCATTTTCACCTAATACTACATTGATTTGATAGAGAATTAGAAAACCAGTTGCTTACCATGTTTACGTTGGTCATGTATGTTCAATTCACCAAAACAGAAGAAAAACATGTGTTATGGGTTGTCGACATTTCAATTAATCTCTTCAGTCGCTTAACTAGAATGATCTATTCAAACATTTAACTATTGTACGAATAATGTACAATAGAACGAATGAAATGCGCGGGAACAAAAATTAACTAACAAACAAGAGATATTATCTGAGTTAGTAGTTTTTGCGCGCACAGAGCTGGCCTTTGATGTTTGATTAATATAGCCAAGAGTTTCTGCTTTGAGTTACGTAATAATATAATGACTGAATTTATCGGGTTCACTAATGTGGCCAGTCACCCAAATGCACTTGGTAATCAATGATGATAGGTTGTGTTTTTTGTTTTCAACCGTGCTGATGCCCTGCTCCACAGAATTGACCACCCGAATGAGAATATGTTTCCACATTTGCTAACGAAGGCATTGATCCGCCTTGCCAAAGTAAGTGTCATTGACACTGTAAGTAAATTGATAGACAGTATGAGAGCAAAATGATCAAATGGACAACGTTTGGCCCCAATCAGAATTGCTACCCGATTTGGTTGTAGAGATACAGTTTAGCTGAACGTAAAGTTCGAGACAAGACAGATTGAAGCCCGTGCCAAACTGTGTTGGTCAACTGTTCTCCTCGAAATGAAGACTATGGGAAAACATCTTTTTTGGGGGGGTGGGGGGACAGTGCACACAACCGGCTTGGCATGCTTCGGTATGTTATGGATGATAAACTTCCGTGGAAATCGAGTAGCAAGATGCTCTCGTTAACCGTACAATTTTGGTGGGCTCGACGGACTAATGTTTCGGGAAACCCTCGTTTATAGTTGGCCGATGCGAAGTTAGTAAAACAGATATATTTGCTAGGTCAAGTGGATTTGTGAAAAACAGAACGGCGCAACGTCATGTCTAGCTGTCGAATGTGTAAAACGTCCAAAAAATGCTATGTTATTATTAGATTTTATCTCTAAAGTAACAGCCAAAGATGGGTATGAAGAAGTCGAGACATTATGGAACGCGATAAAATGATCATGGTCACTAAAAATGGGATGGAAATATCTTGCGACAGGATACAAAACATAAAATGTCGAGAGTTTCATGTAAAATGACAAGAAGTGATTCAACGTCTATAGAATACACTGTGGCTACACTCACATATACATTTTCCAAGGTGTTCACCAGGTCAAACATAATGTTAACACAATAAGGTGTTAACATTTCGCGCGCCAGGTCCAATAGTCCACAAAGGTCAACGAGCGACTTTCTGATAAGAAGAATTGGTCATGTATAATACTGGTTGCAATGGGATACCTTCTTTGTGTGTTTCGGGAGACCCTCTCATGTGAAGCTGTTAGGTCCTGGGCATTTTAAGTTAGCTGCATATTACCTCGTTGACGTAACCGTGTGAAAATAATAATTTTAATTTTCTGGCAATCCGTCTTTAAGTAAGCTTGTTGTTTACTGTTGTGTTATCTGACGTACATTTTCTGTGGTCTTCGAGGATTGTGTTAATTTTATACAAGCACTCGCACTTTTTTCCGATGACGATAGCTCAGTCCATATCCAGCTGTAGAAAGAGGAAATCCTCTAAGTCTGGTAGACGTTTGGTAGGTTGATATTGTTCGAACGTCAAAAAACAGTGTAGAAAGATAAATGTCTAAATAAACTCATAGATTACGTCAACCAGTTTTGTCTTGAATCAAATGGCAACATACGCAGGTGTTGTGGCAAACCTTTCAATTTGATCGAATTGAACACAGCGAATTAAACCTGTGACTGCAACTTGTTGAAGTCTTTTGGAGGTTTCATGTACTTCTTGTACTTCACGTTTCCTCGAAATTGATTGACAGTTTTTGTGCATGTGGTTTTGAGAAGCTTTTGTAGGGTTACAACTGACACCCTTGAGTGTATATATATGTGTGTGTCTGCTTTCGGACGTCTTAAAAAACAAGCTTGGAAGAACCACTTGCTGAAAATAAATCCATGTTGCTTGTCTAGCGTACGCCTGTGAAACTTGAACAGTGTACCGGCGGAACGTGCGTTATCTGAGCCGCTTCCGTTTGCAATGTCTAAGAGGTATCTTGGGTATTCGGTGGTCAAACATGGTTTCGAAAAATGAGGTACACCGCTGAGTGGGCAGGGATGGGTTTGAGGCCAAGCTGGGGCCCACTCAACCTCGTTAACTAGGTCACATCAGTAGAATTGGCGACCAGCGAGTTCCGAAGCAACTACTGTACGGGCAAGTGAAAATAGGTAAACGAAATCTTGGTGGTCAAAAGCGGAGATACTAGGATGTTGTTCAAGTGAGTATTCCCCGTCATGATATCGACCTTAGATCTTGGGAAGAAACAGTTCCGAACAAGATGTCCTGGAGGAATACGATGCGGTCGGGCGTCTAAATTTCCAGTGAGCAACTATCACACGGCCATGAATTACAGCACGTGGTACTCAAAGAAAGAAACCATAGATCATGATGACATGACTACACGATGTTGTGATGTGTGCGGCCATGGGTGCGCTGGCCGCTTCTGATTGGTAGGTCACCACAGTACTCACAGCAAACCGTCGGCGAAGAGATAAAGAGCACGTTTTGTTAGTTATCCCCAGCTTCTCTGTTCTAATAACTAACCACCCCTGTCGCTTGACAAACCAATCCCCTTTTTAAAAGCCAGATTCACCATAGCTTTCTACCTTTCTATTTCTTCGGCTACGTTGGTACTTCGTATGGTGAATATTTGGTTTGTTTTTCACCCCAACTGTAAGCTTTTTCCCTCCCTGTACTTTTTAAAATGTAACAATGTGCTCCTATAGTGAACTTCTTGCTTCATATTTTCAGTGTTTTAATTTTCACTTTGGATCTCACTACTGTAGTTTCTCCGACTATTTTCTGACAGGTTCGCTTTCATGCTAGCCAGCATTGGCTGACTAAACACAAACGTCTCACACACACACACCTGCTGGTCTTATTCCTTCTCATTAACACTGGTGTGCGAACGAAATTGCAGGTGGTTCAGGGCAAGCTCCATGTGGTAATTTTTATGTGCAGACGTCCCTTGGATTCGGTAATTGTAATGGGCTAACCCAAAATGGGTGTCATAGATCGGACCACCAGGATGTGTTGCAAACAAGTGGCTCAGAAAAATCTTGATAACTCATCACATCCTTGGGTAGTGACCGACTGATTAGCGGTCACCCGGAGTCCATCATACGCCAGTGGCGTTTCATAGTCTAGATGCCTACTCAGACGAGTTAGTTGTGAGAGGTACTCCTGTAACAACGTTCACGCTCACGGTGTTTTTTCGCATTGTTGTCTGATCTACGGCGCAAGACCGCTGACTGGAGTTATACACTTTCTCAATTTGGGATAAACCGGTAAGACTCACCATTCTGAATTAATTGTGTTGAACACACAGACCAACACGCGTACCGAGTACACATAACAGACCTACTGCCAAGGTCCGGTCATAACCGCACAAAAGAACTTTCAATACCACCAATGTATATCAACCAGAACAGAACGTACTTATCATTTACACGTCGATTCGTAATTTTGTCCCTCCACCTGAAGTAAAACCCAGACAGAAGCTCGATTCGTTTTTTGACTCCACATTTCAGTTGCCTATCATGTTTTAACTGATCGTGCAGGCAACCAAGTTAGACAATACTTCAAACTGGAAATAAGATTTTCGTGTACACGCAACAGTTTTTAAGGTAGACTGTATAGTTGCTTTAGATAATTTGACTCAACCTACGAACTGGTTGTCCAAACTAGAAGAAACTTTATCAACAAACCATTAAAACATCGGATTTTCAAGAAGTTTGAATTGAATAAAAGATTCATGAGAAGACGAACCCAACACTGTCCAGAACTTACTGATTGCGAGAAGACGTTTAATAGAGTGACCAGACGGTTGTTAACAATGTCAAAACCTAACGTTTTTTCTATGAACCTGCGTTATACACGTTTGTAACTTTCATACGAACACACTGATGGTGGTGTGTGATGACAGCTTTGAACTCAGTTAACAATGAAGCTGCTTATCCAGATAAAATAGTTGTTGCAATCAAACTGTATACTGGAACCCTTGCTTCATCGAGTGGGTCTCTAATCGTGAACCTCAACCAACAGATTTTGAACTTAAGCGAAACCAAAATGTATAGGATTCTGGGTTTTGTTTGAATTCCAACTAGCTACAGAAGCAACACGTCGAAAGGCTCGGTTACAAAATGATGCCGAAATTTCAGAAACTGTAAATCCGATATCATTTACCGAACCAATCAACTATGTCATACAATACCCACCAAATTTTCTACTGAATTGACAGCCCAAGCATGAGTTCTCAAACAAATGATGCTGGAATCCATTAACATTACTGATGAGTATTGATGTTTTATCAACACGATTATTTGGTACAAAAAATCAATCAACCTGATTTCAGTTCATTCATCTGAAAGTTCGTTTATGTCAGAACAGAGCAAAATGTCGATATCATTTGGGTTATCGATCGGTTGAGAACATGTCTCAAAAGACGGTTACAATGGTTACGTCAGATGGCGAAGCAAACGTAATTTGTGTAGCCTACTTCAAAATAAATTTAACATATATATGACTGTTATTCTTGCTTGTTTTCTGTATTTATTAGGTGCGTGGAAAGGAGCAAAAAAGGTGAACTGTGAATTCATAAACAATAACTTGCATCTGGTAGTGTGTGCACCTGAATATATGTTTCGTTTGTAAAAGAGAAACTGTATTTGATTTAGCAATCTGGCAAAAAGATCATTCACAACATCATATATCATTCGAAGTTTGAGATCAAACGTTTCAAGCCGAAATCTAGAGGCGTGAACTTTGACAAGTTTTACAGCATATGTACTGTCTAATATACACAGGGAAGTCTGTATGACCTTGAAAAAAGGAGAAATTCAGCTTAGGATACGTGAACCCCCTTATGTTATTTCGCATATGATTTCGAAAATGATGTGGAGAAAGATGTGCTGTAAATATGCGATACACCTTCAACGCATATCTCTCTATTTTCACATTATAATGTAGCCGAAGTTCGTTAGTATGACTGAGTACGGCAACAAATCCGTTGATGAAACGGTGTATGATCTTCAGAAGCCATCGTTAACCGAAAAATGATAGGATGAGTCATGTTTTACCCGTATATTCATCGAGCACTGGCAAGTCCCACAATACCCTGGAAAGATAATAAACAGTTAAACCGCATGTTGCCAAAACCAACATCTAACAATACGTCCCAATCGTCATTTGGTAAGTACGTCAGCTAGCCTTCTCACTCAACTCCGACGGCAAGTTTGTGCTGAAGCCATTATGGGCCAGTATACCAGATAAATTTACCTATAAAGAAAGATTAAACTTTGTTGGATAAATAAATATTTAGATATATCGGAGGAACCTCCCGCAACTTGATTTTCACAATAAATTTCAAAATAATTACTTATTAGTAACACAATTTTCATGTTCAACAGAGGTTTTGAGGGATTTCAACGTGAACTGTTTGAGAAATCCTGTCGAGGCAGTCGCTGCTCTGAATCATTTGGTGGATTCTATATGAGACAGTGGGACGGGTGTGTAACATAGTCCAAATGTGAAACTTCCGTACTTCTGTTGTGGCTTCGTAGCTCAGCTGGTAGAACGCTAGCCACGTTTGGGCACGACATTCCTGTCACTGGTTCGAATCCAGCCGAAGCCCTGACTTGTCAAAATTGGGTCTCACCTAAAATCATAAATCTGCCAACATATTTATTAGTGATATAATTTTCAATAATCGTTTATCATCAATGTTAGAAGGATTACTCATCATCATCATCATCATCATCATCATCATCATCATCATCATCATCATCATAACAGCCATGAGCCTGACCAAAAGGTACTGTGGCTCGGGCCGTCGCTCACCTCAACAATGACGCGGAATATCCCAGAAGAAAACGTTACTAAGAAGATTGAAAATTATTAAAACCAGACTAAGTGGAAGAACTAGAAATGGTATGGATATAGGTCCGCCAATGACTGCGACTCATCGCCATCTCGGATGGCGTCTCTAACCAGCTGTTTGAGTGATCACGGGGACCCCATCCAGACAGGCGACACCTACCCACTTTGCTCAATGGAGCAGTCAAGGTCTTCATATTTCGTGACCACGTTTTTGCTTGACCATCACGCGGTTTTACCCAACTGTTGGTGGCCTCAGCGTACAATGCCCGGTACGGTAAACGATTAGATGACATACGGAGTACGTGACCCAACCATCGCAAGCTGTGTACCGTGATTAATTGACCAATTGATCGCACATCCCGAGCGTTCCGGAATACGCGCCGGCGAACTGCCACATAGCTCACGCGATCAGTCCACGTAATATGGGCCAATTGGCGGAGACAACGATGGTCAAATACAGCAAGCCTGTTGATATCTTCTTTGTGAACAGGTCACGTTTCCGAACCATACAGCAAAATGGAACGCACACAGGCATTATACACCCTTCCTTTTAGCAACAACCGGACGTATTTTCGACGCCACAGATGACACAGTTTGGCATAGGCGACTCATGCCTTTGTAATCCTCGCTGATATCTCATCAGCAATATTACAGGCTGACGAGATAGTGCTACCCAAGTATGTGAAACTGTCCACAGTCTCAAGCGGATTACCTGCAATGAAGAAAGTAGGAGTGGAAATGCCCCAGTCTTGAAGCGGCACTTTGCACTTTGAAGGTGCGAAATGCATTCCATACAAACCAGCTCGATTGCTCAGCCTGTCCAGCATGGTCTGCATGTTTTCGGCATAAGGGCTAATTAAGACAATATCGTCCGCGTACTCCAGATCGGTCAATCTAGCGCCAGGAAGAAGCTCAACACCAAGCCCACTGGACTCCTGAAGCGCACCCTCTAGAATGTCGTCCATGACAAAATCGAACAGGAAGGGGGATATGGGACACCCCTAACGAACACCACTAGAAGTGATGAACGCCCGAGACAGTTGACCATAAACTCTCACTCTGCTTGCAGAGTGAGCATACAGTGATCTCAGTAGATCCACGTATTTCTCTGGCACTCCCTTGCGGAGGAGGCAGCTCCAGAAAACGTTACAAGCAACTGAATCGAAGGCAGCCTTCAGGTCCAAAAAGACCACGACTGTCGGCTGTCTGTAACAGTGCCGATGTTCCATGATCCGTCGCAAGGTAAAAATATGATCAACGCAACCTCGACTGGATCGGAATTCTGCCTGTTCATCGCGTATCTGGCTTTCTCTGGACTAAGTAGGCCGACGTAAAATGAGACCAGTTAGTAACTTGGACGCAATAGAAACCAAACTGATGCCCTTGTGATTGTCACATAGACTTCGGGACCCCTTTTTGAAGACGGAAATGACTGTTGATAGGCACCAATCACGAGATACCTCTTCAGTTTCCCAGATCGTCTGAAGGAGTTTTGTCAGTTCTGATATCAACCTCTCCCTACCATCCTTGAAAAGAGAAGGAGAGAGGAGATCTGGTCCAGGAGCCTTATTACGCTTTAATGATTTAAGCTTCAGAACTACTTCTGCTTCCGACGGAGGACCGTCTTGAGTGCAATAACTGACAGAGGGATTACTAGTGAATACTTATTTCGTATACTGAACATCTTCGAGCACAAGTATCGGTTTTATCTTGCGAACAGTTGTGGCGCATATTTTCCTAGCCTAACGGATGATAAATCATTCATACACTCACGAAAGATGTCTAGAAAGTAATACATTGTAATATGGAATAAGCAAGAGGTTTCCTTAGTTATTCATGAATAGTGGATGATGAATTTTACCATTCAGTGGTTCCGCAGTCCTCATGCTAATTTGTCGTCAGGCAACAAACTCAGTGTGGCATTTAATTTTTATCTGACTTGAACGAGTCACTTTGAAATGTGGTTTTCACGAGTGATGTCGTTATAGTCTGTTTGCCAGATATACGTAAGTATCTTGAATGTGTCTTGCTGTTACTTCTTACCAGTCTGTTTAAAATAAAACTGAACGAATAACCAGCTTTTATTTTAATGTTTCTTTGTGTGATGTTACTGTTTAGGTTATCAGATACAGATGACCTCGAGATGGACGTTAGTTTTGTTTTTGCTTTTTGTGTTTGATGGGATTCCCAGCGTAAACCATGAATAAAGTATGACATTAGATAACTTTAATAAAAATGTTATTTGAAGATGTCCAAATGAAGATATTTGTATCAGTCGACCTGATGTTCAAGAAACTAACCTACGATTCTGTGCTGACATACCATAGAGAAACCAGGAATGTTAAAAGCCAATGAATGAAAAAGGCTAAGTACAACCATACGGTGCAATCGCTACTCACATTAAAATCTAAACTAATGTCATCAATTGGACAGTCTTAATTATGGAGCAAAATGAGCATATCATATGTACAAAAAATCTCAAGATGATATAATAACAAATCTGGTTGTTGCAGAGGGTTAAATTAGGAAAAGGTGGTGCTGCGACCGAATTTCTACTGTTACTGGTGCCGCATCTATTTTGATCCAATCATCTGTTTACATGTGTCTGTCTCTCTAGCTGTTCATAATCGGATAAATACGCTTCTGACTGACTGTTGCCAGACTGTTGGCATCTATGGTAAGCGTGACAATCGTTCTGGTCCCACACACGGGGCACAAGGAAATATGGTTAACGTAAGCCAAATGACGGAGTATAGAGTACACAACTTGTACACAAGTCTAGCAAGAAGACCTAAGTTCTTCAGAACAAAGGTAGTCGAAGCTTCATTACTTTCGATGTCTGCTTAGCGTAATTTTCCTTCATTTCGATGAGAACGTGATGAATTCAAAATGATATTACTTGAGATGTGTGGTCTAACATTATGGTCGAGTCAAGCTCTACGTCTGCAAAACAACGTAGGTGTAATGGAAAATGCTACACTGTAATCTGTGAAATCTCCAGTGCTCCTGTACTACAGTCCATAACACGTAGTTTAGCATGAGACTTGATAGAAAGGGAGCATCTAAGACTGTCATAAAATACAGGGATACTTACCTGACCTCTGGACATTTGACTGTTAGCAAGAAGGATTACATTTAACTTCAATCATTCTGGGGTACGCTAGTTCCGGGATCGTATTCACACGTACACGAAATATGATTATCCAAACTAGTAAAAGAACCAGTCGATTATCAATCATTGAGAGTGTTTGGTGGGTTCTCAGCAATACTTATCATTCGCATGTAAATGATTTTGAAGGCTACGCTTGCTCTTGTGCGAATATCAATACACAGCGAAAAGCACTTCAACCAGTAGTTGATCAGTCTTGGTAGGGGTATGTTCACCGAGCTTGGCATTTAAGTTACAAACGTGTCATCACCAAGCAAGATGACATCATCAGTGCGTAAATGTTTCAGCGTATAGTTTTTGAGCTCAAAAACTATAAGCTGAGAAACTTAGGCACTGATTACGTCACTTCGCTTGGTGATGAGATGTTTGCAACCTAAATGCCAGGCTCGGCAAACATACAAATACTGAAACCATCAACCCGAGCTACGAACAACACCAATGTTTACAACTATCAGATTAATTATTCTTTTTAGAGTGATTGATTATGGTCCTACTGTCATTTTGATGCAACGTTATTTGCGACAGGCATCTTTTAGACAAATGTCAATCGAAGCTTGTTCTCATAACCAACTTGTCTACATTAGGATTCGACCACAGTACTCTCCTAATCCACATGGAAAACAAACTACAGAGAGAATAAACTCTCCGCGTTGAGGACAGGCAATGTCTGGTTGAGGTTTAGGGGCTGTGCTCAATTTTTGCTCAAAAATTGGGGTATCCACATCAAGTAATATTCATATAACTGTTTGTTTTCATCCTGTAAAATTACACCGTCTATTCTACTTATATTGCTTCATTACTTGCGAGTTTCTGTATCTTTCTGAACTTTTGTGAAGACGGGAGAGTATGCCGTTGGTGCTGGTCCATGTCTACCTAAATCATTTAATCGTATCCACTATCGTCTGCGATTTATTCAGTCGAACCGTGGGAGTTTTGTAGGAATGAAATGTTATCAAATGGTTCCGTAGGGTGCGGTTGACCAGTTATTGGCTAATACGGTGCTCGTTGAAATCATTTTTGGGTTAATTAGCAGTTGCCAATCAAAATACATTCGTGTGCTTGCCATGAGAATCCAGCTACATGCATATAATTCCACTTGGGACATTAGTAGACAAACCAAGCATTGTAATATTTAAATTTGTCTGGTTGAATTAATGCAAATAAAAAATGGGAAATTTTTTTACTATTACACCAATTAACGGAACCGCCACTCACAAACGATAAGTTTTATTGGTACGATAATCACAAACGAGAATCCGCTCGCTGTAACATAACAGAGCCTTGAACCCCAGGAAAACAGCTAACCGACTACGTTAGTTTTTAGTGAAAAGTCAACTGAGAAAGCGAGCTGGAAAATTTTTTGAACATGGATACTGCGATCAAACGTTAGTGACCTTTTACTTAAAGTTAACAAAATGTCCGATTACTCATCAATAAGCAAATGAGTTATTAAAAATGAGAGCATTAGTTAAATTGTGCTTTTTAGGATGACTCTAGGAACTCTTGTTTGAATTTATGTCTTTTTAACAGTGTTTTCTATCGACTGGTCATTCACATGTTCATAGTTGCCAATCGTTTAAAACATAAGCTTTGTAAACTGCTAGACCATCAAACTGAGGAAATATATGTAGTTGACTGAATCCTTTGAGAACGTCAGTTAACTACGGTATTGTAAAACTGGTCCTGCGTTGAAACCAGCTGTTTTTGTTTGTTGATTCTATGATACCAATGTTTTAATGCACAATTCTATACTTCATTTGTGATATTTGTTCAACTAACGGCAGATTGTGCTGCAACGCTTTAATCACATCAGTTTTGACATAGACAAACTTGATTGGTTTTTCTTGGATTCTACCCGGAGGCTTGATGACCACTTAATTCCTCATAAACCTATCAACGAGACTGGACCTTGACGCGGTGTGGCAGCTTACGCATCTCGTCGATCTATTGGTCTGAAGTGGACAGTGTGACTATCACACCGATAGAGTCTCTCATGTCAGGCAGGCCAATTGGTAGAGGTCTGACAAACCAGTCTCCTGGTCCTCCAGGTTGGGGGTTGGGGGAATGTTGGCATCTTCTTTCGGAAAACGTACCAGTTCTGGTACACTACCACCCACACGTTGCCTTGTGGTACGGGCGTTTTAGCCAAAGGCTTAGGTTGAGAACCCTAATCGTTCTCATGTCTAGGTCTGAGCGTCTTGGCAGTATCTCAGCCCACATACAACCATGAATAATCACAACACAAATAAATCCATACTACATCGGCTGTCGCGCAGTATAAACCGAGTCGCCCCATCTGCTGCATACAGCAGGGCGGATAGGCGAAAATATGTTACTGCTGAGCCCTAACCCACTGTCGTATCAAATTTAGCTCTTAGCCCCCTCTCAAACCCCATTTCGGATAACTACTCTACAGGCCACCCAATGGATATAGCTAATCATAGTAACAATGAGCCGGTAAGTTCCGTCTCTTGCCATTCAGCCTCATGCCTCCCTCGTCCTTTACTTAAACCTGGAATGCGAACTGGTGTAGGTGCTTTCAACGTTCGCATTCTGAAACAGACAGGTCAGCAGGCCGCCATCGCATTAACATTAGACTCGTTGAATGTCGATGTCTGTTGTGTTTCAAATACTGGAATCCAGGACAGTAGTCAACGTACGGAATTAGTAGCACCCGCACTGTGTACCCGATAGTGATTATACACTTCGGATGACTTCATGACCGCCGATACTGATCAAGCTAGAGCAGGCATAGTCCTCAGCACAACGGCTACAGCCGCATAGGTTGATTGAATTCCTGTCAGCAATAAACATTACACCGTCATACTGAGGACAGCTCCAGATGCAAAACGTTCGGGAGTCGCCTCGTCGTATCTGTTTATGTCCCAGCTGTTTGTAGTGACGTTTTTGTCAAGGGCAACCGCTCTCATCTTAAAGACACATGGACTAGGTGTATTCATTCTGGCCTGAGGTATGAATACCTGGATCGGTTGCCTTGAAGAGGTTGAGCCTTATCTAAGTGACAGGCTTGAAATAGCATCACACCGGTAGAATTATGGCGACCGGCTGTTGCAATCATGTGTTTAACATAAGCTACTTTTAATCAGCACTAGCTTCAGACACCGTGTGCATCGTTGTTAGATATGGTGACCACCTTCTAGGAATCACACGTGGTACCAGATAAACCACATGGCTATTAGTTATATGTGACAGAGCTCTATTCAAAACCGTCATTCTTGTTGGAGCGCATACGTGAGTTCAGACAATTTGTTGGTAAGTTGTCGTTTTGCTCTTACAGTTTTTGGACAACGACCCCACTGACCACAGTGATTAGATATTGAGAAACTGGTTGTGCCATCGGTGGGGAAAAAGTACAAAACCAGCTTACCAAACTGACTTAGTAATTCTCACCCAGAAAATCCCAACGGCTGTTGAACCCAAATCTTACAGGCCGTTTATGAAGCAGGTACTATAGCACGAGGCACGGTGGTTTGTGGGTTGAACTGACACAGGATCTCAGAGAAATCTATGGAGTTGCCTGATGCCAGACGAAACATTCCCCTTGGTCATTCACATAACACATTTAGATGAGTATATGTAGGAAGCTGAAGCGTAGATTTTGGCCCATCGTGAGGTTTGGCTAGTGGAGAAATTTAAGGAAATAGAAACCACTTTTGCTTCAGCTTATCTGCGCCACTGGTCCAATTCGACCATCTGTCGGGGAAGCTACAGTGAAGCGGATAGCACACACACCCCTAGTAAGTCTAGGAGTTTACAGATCTGGGTGGAATACTTTGGGGGTTTATTTAGGTAGCTTCTTATCTCTACTGTGTTACAGCAACAAACCTGTAATGTAGCACCCTGGCCGGTAAATTTAGAACCATCTGCTAAAACTGAGGTCCTCAATGGCATTCTGGCTCTCAAATCTAATAATGCTGCTGGTCCAGATGATCTCGTGCCGGAAGAAGGTGGAGATGTTTCAGCAGAGGCGTGGGCTCAATTGTTTCAACCTGTGTGGTCGATGAACATCACCCGTCCTTGCTGAAGCCACTCGATAATAGATCCTATATTCAAGAAGAGAGTCTGGGACACTTGTGAAAAACACAGGAGATTAGTCTGACCCCGGTCAATGCTGGCGTTTTGGCATCCACAGGTATTCGTCTACTCGCTGTAGTTCGGGAGGCAGACACTTGGGATGTACGAGCAGGCTTTCGTCCTGGATGACGATGTATCGACCACTTTTTCACTGGTCATCAAATTATGGAACATCTTTGTGTGTTACGCCTGTCAATAACGGCCGTATTTCCCGACTATAAAAATGTATCAGAGTCAATCGAGCGATGTGCATTTTTAGGGTTGTTTAAACACAGTGGTGTGCTATCCAAGTATATGAACATACCGTTTGAGCTTTATGCTCATACTTCAGCTCAGATTAGGGTTTACGGTGAACCACCTGACAAGTACAGCATCATAGGCGGCATATGTCAATGCTGTCCACGTTCACCATTTTATTTTTCAGTGTTGTCATAGACGAAATCATGGAAGACTGTCTGTTGGCATGGATCTCCTCTATGGTGGAAGAATGACTGATCTTGATTATGCTGACGATAAGGTGTTGCTGTTTGACAGCCTTCAAGCAACACAAACAATGCTAGACACTATTATGCATTCTGCCAAATACTTTGGAATGCCCTTTGTAGCCTCAAAGTACAAAGTGCTTCTGCAGTATTGCTATGTTTATGTAGATTTAATGTTAGGTAATGTGTGCCTGCAGGTTGCTGACCAACTTGTTTACCTGAAAGGCTGCATCGGCTGCGGCGGATATGTAGGGAATCGAATGGAAGCACAAATCGCTAAGGCTAGGGAAATATTTGTAGATTTGTGGCACCTCTGCCGTACCGAGCGTTCTTTGCCGACGCTGCGACCGACTGGTGTAAGGTGTATGATGCACAGATGATGAACTGACGTAAACAAACGAAATTGTTCACGAAGCGGTTAATCACTGTAGATTGGGTTCGTACTTCGGGCTGCGGTCCTCGCGAATCCCAGAGTCGGTGGCTGGAGACGTTAGATGAGATGGCGGCTAACCGAGCTCAGTGTCGCGAATGTTGTTGTTGTTGTTGTTGTTGTTGTTGTTGTTGTTGTTGTTTGTCCGAGTTGTCTGTGAAGTGAGTGCATTTAATGACGCGGGGCAGTAAAAGCCGTAACGAAGCTGTCTTGTTGATAATGCCTTATTTTCACTTACAGCTTGGTTGTTTGTTTCCAAGGTGTAGGCACGTTGATGTTGAACGTTTGAATATAGATGAAGCTATTTTAAATAGTTGAGTTCTTTCTCATCCCCTCCTTTTTTCTTCCATCCTCTTGCACATGGTTCGCTTTTTAGTTCATGGTTGAGTAGCAGTTAGGCAACAGTGAGAACCACTGATGTATTGCTGTTTATGATGATAATGATGTTGATGAGTCTACCGTAGACAATTCATCCCAAGGCATTGTGTACTGCGAACAATTCGTTCCTGGAAAATTCATCCCGCAAACAATTTCTCCAAGTAGATTTTTATCTTAGGACAAGCCATCAGGAGACAATTTATAGTAGAAAAACCGTTGCGGATCTACGTCAATTTAAGACGATTTCTGTAGACATAGTAGTAATAACTGCTTGCCGCTCTGACTTGCACTCGTGTTTATAATGACCTCATTATTAAAAGAACACAACCTGCCCAAAGATTAACGGATACGTGGATGACAAGATAAATTTAACGTAGATTCATGAGGACCGTTGTGAATGGAACTCATAGTGGATGTCGTTAAATTCCTGTGGACAAATTTTTCCAAGCGCGCAGTTGCTGAATTGATCGGAATTCAGTTGCGCAGTTGTGCGTACAGAATAATTTGTCCACGCCATACAGTTACAGTGGCCCCATTCCTCCCTGTCCACCTTCTGACGTCAATGTGGTCACCAAACTGCCCTTCAGTTCAGAACTGTTTGACCTAATTATGTGAGAAATTGTTCCTAATTTTGCTTACTTGACAACCATGACAATATAAAAGGTTATGTAATTTGTTTGGTGATGAGTAACTGAAAACAGGCTACTCGCTAAGCCACCTTTAAGAGGACGATACTACGCCTTTCAGAACAACTTCTTTCTGAGCAAATAAGTCACTGTTGTGCAACTGAGTGCGGTATTTCGATATGATATCGAGTCAGGTGAAGCAATGGTAGCTTTCGTGGCTCCGTGTGAAAATCGAATAATTGGGGAATGCGTAGTATACACCATCTGTCACTTAAGCGAACGTGAGAGATGTGAGTGGACGGGTGTGGAAGTACAGTTATCTCACCTTTCGCAATGTTGCTACGAATCGGTTATTCGATGACCCTGACCGTTATTATCTACGAACGTTCATCAACTGCTGTGGTCCGTACTAGGAGAACCTCGTAAGTCTGCAGTGCATATGCTAGAGTTTATAAGATATTGATCGACTGGCTGACGGTAAAAGACGACCACCCTAGTTTCAGCGACAGTTAATGACCTTCGGAGTGAAGCTGAAGTATTAGGCAAATCAAACATTACCTCTACGTTCTCCTTTACGCTAGGAAGATCCGGTCCCTGAGTTTACTAAATTTGTTGACAATAATGAAAATTTAAACCCTATTTATTCTTTTGAGTTACAAAATTACATTATTTGGATAACTACAAGTTGCGAACAGACCTGACAATATGGCTATCAGGATTAGGATCTGTCTTGCAGTAGAGCAAGTTTCCAGTTACATATCCGACAAACTACCGAGTCAATGGTGAAGACTAGACGGAGATCATTCATCTGTATTGTCAGCCCGTTGAGTTTATTGGTGATCGTTTTAACAAACCTGTAAAATTACCGTTTTCACCCACGCCACTCCTATGAATGTTTAGTCTACGTGTCATATCAGTAGTGATCCACAACTGACTGAATGTCAGTTGATACTTTAGCCAACACTAGCTTCCAGACGGTCGATTTAAATCCTCTCACATACATACGTACCCGCCATAAAAAAAGACACACCTGTGGATTCCAGAGGTAATAACTTGTTTCCACAGCTCAAGTCCCTATGACTATCTTTCACGCAAGTCTTCCGACTAGTAACATCAATCAGCATTTTCGACCCACCAAGAACTATTCTGTTCATCTGTAGCTTGTCCAACTTGCAACTTTAATGAATTTGGCCAGCTGTCAGTTAAAAACCACAATTCTGTTGTGACATGAAAGATGATTATTCTCCCCGCACGTTCTGTTTGATGAAACTTTTCAAATCATTCCATAGGCCTGAGCAGGTATCAACAATCTGACAAGGACATACATTTGTATCATGGTTGGCACGCGTGCCATTCTCAAATACACAATTCCAGACAAACTCCTGATGATAATCCTAGCATACTTAGAAGTTGGCTGATTACGAGATGTGCATACGTATAAGTAGAAACCGGTTAATAATACCGTATGCTGCATTATCTGTCTTCGGACTCAAACTGCCTGACTGAAGTCGTGCGATTGCCTCCTCGTGATAGTTCGTAGTGTAAGCATTACAAATGACACTAATGGACTGTTTTTGGAGACTTTTCAACACCTGTTAACAATTATGTACGTTCCGTGATCAGTCCGATATGTCAATGTTCGGTCAGGTGGTTCCAATTACCATAGAGTATGTTTTACCCCTCTGCATACACAGTTCATTATCTCGTGTGGCATTAGTAGAACTGATGTTCTGTTTTCGATATCGTTCCAGCTCAAGCTTACGATAAACTTCTACCGAAACGGTAAATACTATTCAAGAACATATCTGTTTTGATTGGTGCGATATAAAAACGGATTCAGATAGTCGTCCTGACTTGTTGCGTTTGTGTCCACTTCTATTCCGACAGGAAGGCAATCACTTTATGTTGACTTTCTCTTGAATTCCAAAATTTGTCCAAAAAGAATTTAAAATGTTATGTCAACGTCAGTTAGCTAGATGTGACTTTAGCGCACGCGACAGCTAGTACTCTTGTATGAAAGGCAACACACTAACAATGTTAAACTCCTTAGAATTTATACAGAGATACTTGTGGAAGGTTGAGCTGACACATTGATTGGTCACTTTTTTCTTACGTTTTCCTTGGGTTAGATATTGTTCTTCTCTGGTTTACAACCGTTGTTGACAACCTTGTCAATTCAGGTTTTCGTGGATGCCTGTCAAAACCTGCTTTCCATTCTCAGTGACACTTTACACTTAAGAAATGTAAGCACAACGTGAAGTATTTGGGTAAGCGTTAAGCTGTTATATATCAGTGCAACATTTTTCTCTATAGAAGGATCAGTGACCAGTAACTCTTTCAAAAATATGTCGGTTAATTTTTGTTTGATTTAGCATCACTCCTGATTAAAATTGACTGGTAAAAATAGTGAAAAAGATGTCATTCGTAAGAACAAGCGGCAGCAATAATTGGGTTAAATGATCACATTAATATTGCTGTTTTAACTAGTGCGCACAAACAATAACCCCTGTATGAACTTCTCCGTTGCATGCACACTATCGCTTTCAGCTAATCAGTTTAACTGCTTTTTATTAGTGATGAGTAGTCAGTGGTGCACATTGATTCAAATTGTACTCCAGATAGGATTGACCGTACTATCAAACAGTCCCATAGAAATTAAAAACTAGGCTTGGCCTCTTTTTTGTTAAGGTACATCACTAAAGCAGATCTTTTCCATAGTTGACAACGTAACTGCACTTCCAGTTCCGCCGAGTCACATAACTGACCTCATAAGATTTACCAGCAAATCGTTCTACCAAGCTGTTCGGCAAAAATCGCTTGTAAGTACCGTCGTAATTGTTTGAAACATCTTGAGAGAATACAGGAGAGCTATTTATTCAGATGTGATGAAACCATTTTTAAATCCACCAGCACAGTCTGACAAATGCCGCTCAAGTCTATTAGAAAAAAGATGTTTACCGCAGGCAAAAGAAAACACTTTTCATCAACCGTTTCCTCGAAGCAAAAATATATGTCAGTATATTTTGCATCGGAATTAGCGCGTAATTGCACAAGTTAACTAGTGTACATTTATTGGTCTCACTCTGCTTCACTTCAACAAACTTAGGGACTACATCCTGTTTCTACAGAGATTTTACAACTTCCGTTGCGAGAAGACTTTCCAAATCAATTTTTCAGTTCAGTTTGCCAGGGGATAACGTAACCTTTATAGATTTCAGTTCTTGCCTTGCCTATTCATAGAGAATAGTAATCATTACATTTAGCATGGCAGGTAGCATTCGGTTCCGGTTTACCGGTCACGGTGATCGGAGCCAAAGGACGTCTACGTACAAATGACGCCACAAGAGGGTCGCATTTCACTGCTGGTGGTTCCAATAGTATGCCCTTTCCCCACTGTTAACCTGAAAATATAAGACTAGAGTGTGAGAAGTAGCTTCGGTGGTCCACTTTCTCAACGCTTGTTGACAAGACGAAAAGCCAGTGTGAAATTAAAACCTATGGTGTACCGGACAAAAAACCACACCAGCCCATTTGTGAGTGCTCAGCTAGAACGACAAAACTATTCATAGCATAAAACTAGAAAAAGAACGCCAGAGTAGTAGGTATTAGCTCGTTTCACTTTGGATTAGAGAAAGATACATTTAAATTTTGACGGTAAAATCAAACAAACCGTGCAGAATACAACGTTCCAATAGTGCTAAATAACTTGGAAACATAGCAGGAGATCATGACCGAAGGTTCTGTAAGCAAGTGTAAGTGATTTGTCAGGTTAAAAGAGACGGTGACTAACATGAACTAACGAAAACATTATGTCAGTATATACCGCCAGAGAACAAGCAGCAAATCGTCAACGGGGCATGGTGAATACTCTGGGTTCAACCAGGTCAACCTGCTCATATTCTACACATTATATTGATGCTATATCGACATTTTACTTTCAACCGATGGCGTCGGCAGCATCATTGCTGTGTAAACAAACAGCTGGGTTTTCATCTACAGATATATCGTAGTTCAGACAGGTCAGTTGAGATGCCCGGGAACTGTGTTGGCCACTGCATTACAAGTTTGCAATTAGTAGTCTACGGACAGTTTTGTCAAGGATTTGCCACTCAGATGACATAAATGGAAGCAATTCTGATCTGGAAATGCGGAATAAAAACATTGTGTTAACTATTCTTACATTCAGACTAAATTTGGTTTTTGCTATGGGCAGTCCACTCGGTCCTGTAATAGCTGACTTTTTCGTTGCCCACCTGGAGCAGAACGCAGACGCTGTTATCAGTCAGGCTCACTTCTATCGGCGATACGTTGATGATGTGTTGATAGTTACCGATACCAAAGAGTTGGCAACGAGTATGCTCGACTCAATGAACAAGCTGAATTCCAAAATAAGCTCCACCATTGAGCATGAACAGGATGAAACCCTGGAGTTTTTGGATATTCTCATGAAGCGCCAGAACAACGGTTGCTTAGTGCGGTCTGTCTAAAGGAAATACACTTGGACAGGACAGTGCCTGAACTTTCACAGTTTTGTGCCGATCCAGTACAAATGGGGTCTGGTGAGGACCTTGTTATATCGCGCAAGAAGAGTCTGTTCAAGAGCAACATTGGCCAAAGGGATGTCACTTTGGAGAATCACTCTCAAAGAAAATAGTTAACTATCGGCATTTGTTGATAAATTCAGGAAACAAAAGCCGACCACCGCGATGTGTTCAACAGCCCCCAAACTAAATGTCTATCTCCGTTTGCCAAGCAAAGGTGATGACATTGCCACTTTGTTGAAAACCCGTCTCAGGGCGGCTATGGGTTGCATGTTCTCTGCAGCCCAACTGGTCAAGCTGTTCACCACCACCTGAATTCCAACACGTTTGCAATCGAAGGTTGACGGTCTCTAGCGAATACACTCAATAGCTGTAACGGACAAGGCACAATGATGAGTAACCGGAATGCAAGAAGAATTCGCACAATGCATGCAATATACTCAACCCACAGGATATCAGAACAATGCAAGCGACGACGAGAACGTGTATTTCGGTATGAGTCACGAAGACAATCAAGTACAACCACTAGCGGATCAAAACAAAAAGGTGCATTCATAATGTCAAGGATGTTCTCATCGAGGGATAAAAATACAGCGCTCATTTTAAAACCCTCGACACAGTTTCTGTTTCATTACAGCCACCACCTTTGAAAACGCCGCTACCGCTCAACGTCAAATCTCACATCATCTATGAATTCTTGCGTGAGTGTCGGGCCACTTACATAGGCAGAACTTAGCGGCAGTTACGTAATCGGGCCCACGAACACATTCCAGTTTGGGTTCGCAAAACGATCATGGATTCCACAATGCCAGACTCAAGTCAGAATGCGACAGGTCATAAGGAACCAGCGTCATCGATCGCCCGTTACCTGTTGACTTGTCGACCCCAAATGAACCTGGAGTAGGCGTTCCGAATACGTTACGCAACAAAAAATCGAAGGCTTCTCCGGTTCGCGGGGGCGGTAGCAATTAGCAAATGGAAGTCACCCCTCTGCATACAGAAAGACTTGTTCGTCAGTACGAGATTGCCCTGGTAACTGATGTGTATGGATGTGTGTGAGTGTTTGCATGTATGTGTGGTTGTTGGTTTTGTTGTTTAGCTTCACAATGCCCATTGAACTTTGTTATATAAACATACGGACTGCAGTATGTACCTGATGAGATGCAGCGAAATGTGCAAAAAACTGTTTCCGACTTCTCTGTTGAAGATAATTTATTAGTTTTAGGAAAGATCCATGTTAATTAGTTGCAGACAGCTCTTTCGTTAATTTCACTGCCTGAATATATATATATATATATCGTAAACTGCAGATATAACATCTTGTCAGATTCAACTGGAAGAAAATCGAGACGATGTCTAAAAACTCATTGGAAATTGGAATAGCGTGCGGTGTTGGGTTTCAATTTTATTTGTGAGATAGAAGCAAAGCCAATTTACTGGACCCCGCAAATTCGCCTCCTTCGTCTACAGTGTGGTCATGTAACAATACTGAAAAATTACAGATATTCAGTAGTACAGAGTCGACGTACGACCAAGTTACCTGCTTTGCCAAGTCCTGGGTAAATTAAGTGAGGAGCCGAGTGATAATAACACAATCACGGCATGACACTCTGATGTTACTTCATTGTTACACTGCAGAAACATGTATATTTTGGTAATTTGTTCCAAGTTTCGTCATTCATTAGGTTCTGTCGGTAAAACAAACCTGATACGAAATTTAGCACATTGTCGATAAATTTGAGTATACATCGTAGCCTCGAAATCCCAAGATCACTAAATGTGCTGTATACCCGTCTTGTATTCTGAACCTGCTTCGAACATTTAATTGTGTTTGGAACAGCTGTCGAGTAAATAATTCATCCATTTAATTGTCCAAATCTACTCATTGCACTACATTCTGTATTTCTTAAAACTTGTGCTGGCAAGCAGTGTGACAAAGTTGATGGATTTCAAACAAGATATTGATGCCAAAATGATTGGCTTTGTCAAAAATAGAACTAACAGCAAGAATACTGTGCCAGAGTGCTGTGTGCATTTTACGAGGTGATTCACAAAGCTAGTTGAGCAGCTCAGAAATATCCTGTTTTGGATTACCTAATAGATCGCCTGCTGCAATTTGGGTATGTTATTTCTGTTGTTGGTTCGAGTCTGGTCGAAGCAAACAACTTTCGTAGTTGGTTCCATTCTGAACATAACCGGGTGTTTATCGGTTGTTGTCTTTACTATCTTACGTAGCGGTCACATGATCCATTGGATCATCTTCGTTCTTAATCGGTATATTCAATGACATTCTCCAACATCCGGAAGGTTCTGGTTCTGTAATTCAAGTGCATCACGCTACCCTTCGGAGAAGTGTGGAGTTTCAATTGGTTACTTTATAGACAGGATGCATCAGTAAAATGAAGATTTACAATTGGTGTTGTTTTAATGCGTGACGTACTTGAACAACTTGTTTTACTTCGATGCTCGTTATAAGAAAATCCGATGGTAAGGCAACGTGCTATCTGGATTGGTCACCGCGCTAACGTGTTAGTCTGGTTGCGTTTTCGAGTATGATTGTCCGCAGCCTTCTGCGAATCACCGACCGACTTCGCACTGATGCGTTTGTTTAGTCCATTCTCTTTATACAGGTCGGCTCAAAGTTTCAGTATATACGTTGTATCGCTCAACGATTTCTATTGCACACATAGGCCTTTGGATAAGAGAGTCAGTCTTTCTGCTCCTGGTTCGTGTTTTTCTGTCCGATCTTAGGGATAACGTTTCTATTAGGATCGTCGAATCAATAAAAATCTCAATCGGTGAATAATTCGTCTTGGTTATGTGGTCTTCCAATTAGGTCATCTTTCTGATGCCCTATCTTGAAGGTTCTACAAAGCATTAGTTGACTTTGAACGCGTTGATCAATATGAACCCTGCTTGTAACAACCGTTTCCTTTGTCTCTTCATTTTATCGTGAAGCACATTAGCATTTTTTCTGTGATCAGGTCGCTGGTACACCTAATAGAGTAAGTTGGGTGGACTTTCGCAATGGTGCACGATTGTAGATAACCATCTTGGTGAATTCTGTCTCATTAAATTAGATTGTTCTAGTATCGATTTTAACCAATGTGTTAGGCTTAAATTAACCGAAGTTAAACGTCAAAGGGAAAAAGTCATCAGATT
Organism: Paragonimus skrjabini miyazakii; assembly: GCA_014338405.1. Classification (NCBI taxonomy): domain Eukaryota; kingdom Metazoa; phylum Platyhelminthes; class Trematoda; order Plagiorchiida; family Troglotrematidae; genus Paragonimus; species Paragonimus skrjabini miyazakii. Next base: position 20,673 of record JTDE01000441.1, on the reverse strand, counting down.
GACGGTTGGATGAGTTCAACCCGAATGTGGGTAGAGTGATTTGTAAGTATCTCATTCTGATCGCAGTAACTCAAATCAGAAAGAAGAGAAGTAACCACCTTGCACTAAGTCTCATAGGTTGGAAATAGCTCAGTGTACTTCCATGAGTGAGCTCGGACGATTCCTAATAGCGCGAAAATGTTAGTAAATCTGTTTGCAATTTCGATAATCTACGAAGAACAGCAAACAACTAAATGCATGCTAGGGTTAGAATGCTCTAAAAGTAAACATTAATAAGAACAGATGTGTTTTAAAAGTGGAATTTTCAGAAGTGCCTGTTATGAAAGGGACAACTAATGGAAGCCCTGAAAATTGTAAAAAAATTTAATCACCATTACACAGAATCCACTGTTATTTTACATCAAATGTTTCTACGAGTTTGTTAGTGCTAAGGACCAGAGGATACGCTTTTATTAAGGCTCAGTAGTAGCGCATATCCTTGCCACGAACGGGACTAGAATTTCCACCACGCTTTCATGAGGCGATCGTGTTGAGCATTGCGCCATTTACTTCCCATTAAACACGACTGAATCATCACATATAAACACTCGAACACATTCGCTTGCCAGTAATGCTCTGATCGCCTCGATGGGAGACCCAGTAACAGTTCTGTTAACTTCAACCGATGATCCCTTGACTAGGACTTTTGTCCAAGTTGAAATCACTGAAATCAGTAACTTGTTGACCGATATATTGATTACCAAAAATCTCTAAATATCTATCGGTACTACTGATGATCACAGGCTACTGTGTTTTCCGGCAAGTAACTGAGATCTTTCTTAGCAGATGTTTGAATTTTACTACTGTGCATGTTACTGTTTCCCCGTCTTCTGTAAACGAAACTTTTAGAGATATCCCGATCTTGACTACGGGATATTCAAACGTCAATATTATATTTAGATCCTTTTACTTCGATGATGACTTACAGTTATGTTATCAGCGGCTGTGTCAGTGAGAGGGTTAACAGTTGGGTACACGCCAGTAATGAATACCGTCGCACTGGAAACCATTCTGTTGCTAGGGCAGGTATTCATCAAGGCATATAATAAAATGTTTCTAGCTCACGTTATAAAACACGTGGAAAATGACTGATAATCATGGAGGGTTTTGCCAGTGCCAAAGGAACAAAGACCATACATTAATGGGCGCATATCTCAAATTGCCTTAAACCAGGAAACAGTAAAATAGGAAAATCTCATGTTCGTTGACTAGAACACGTTCATTACAAGAGTCACACTTCGTCCGTTAGTGCATAACAATTGCAACATCTGAGATTGTAATTTATTAAATCCATTATTAATTAGTACCTAAACGTACATTAGTTTCGTGTGTGGTTTGGACGCTATAGATATTGCGCCTGGTGCTTCAGTCATCTGATGCCGCAGACGACGGACCGTAACCGATTAACAACGAATTAACTTCGAATTGTTTAAGACCGGGTACTGATAGGCATAGGACATGGTGGATGTGATAGATTTGCAGAAGCTAGTATTCCTCACGTAGTGCTTGCAAATAGCACAACACGATGTCTTTCGTCAATCAATAATCTCGTGTTATGGAAAATTGTGTAAGCGCTCAGCAGGTACTCGATCTTGCCAGATCATGGATTACCGATGAAAATGTAGGTGTTGAACATCCTCTTCAAAAGGTGCATAATTTGTCGAAGTTCATATACTGGTGACTTGTTTACCTCTGTTTAATCTCGGCTGTGGTATGTATGCCTTAGAGACGATGGGTAGGACAGGTTCGGACCACTACTTGTTAAACAGATGCAGTGCAGTTATAAAGGCTAGAGCTGGTTGTCGACCAAAAACGAAAAAAGTAACTAGGTGTTAGCATGTAAGCATGTATTCCGGAAAGATGAACTCCGTAATATTAACCTCTTTATACACACCTCGTTAACTTGGGTATATCGGGTGACTACCAACTCTCCGCTTGTCAGACGGTGTTTTGTGTACAGGGAGTCGGTTGAATTGGCAGAATAGTAGCCACCGCAGGGTTTCAGTTCAGGGTAAGCAGATGTTGACATTTTAGCTTGCTTCATCATGTAATCTAAACTTCTAAGCAGGGGTTCAAAGGACAATGACACCTTCACTTAAGAACGCTGTCTGATACCGCAGAGATCAGACGTCAGTGTTGCTCATGTTGCTTATCTCTAGGTTCGTCTAGTTATTGCTTCTTACCTTTCTTTTCACATTTTATCTCTCTCTAATTGCACCCGAGCTTTTACTTCTTCCTTTCACTCATATATGGTTGGCGGCATCCGAAACGAATGAGCCTGTCACAGTGACCGAAGCCAAAGGACGCCTGCGCTACAAACCATCACCGCAAGTGGCTTGCGCTGCACCACTTACAGTTCCACTCACATACCACGTATCTGGTGTAAACCCGAAGGAATAAGACCAGTAGGTGTGTAAGTGAGGCCGTTGTGTCCAGCTGGCCAATGCTGGTTAGCCAATTGAATGGCTAGCACGAAAAGGAAACCCTGATCTCGCGGAAAATAAACAGTGAGAGAGACTGTAATGACAAGATCTATACTAGGAAGAAAGATGTATGAAAAGTAATACAAGAAGCATTTCAGTGTACGAGTGCATACTAATGCATTCCGGAGAGGATTAAGCTGAAAAACAAAACTCAAAGTTGAACTACGAAAAGATCAGACAGACGATTCATCATCCAATACACCAACAAAGCTCAAGAAAAGAGTAGGTAGAAGATGACAGATACTCCGGTTTCTGAAAAGAGGAGCAGATTAGTTGCCAAACGACCATGGTCTTGGTCGATGCAATCATTAACAAAAATAGAGTGGATGTGCTGATATGGCCTACCTGAGCCTAATGTATTCGTTGTCTCTTCGCCGACGGTGCACTATGAGTACGCTGGTGACCAATTAATCCCAAACGACCAGCGCATCCGCGGTCGCGCACATCGCAACGCCATATAGTCATGTCACCACGACCTATGGCACCGATAGTTCCCTTGCGTACCACGCGCTTTCGTCCTCGACCGCGCAATAACTGCTCGTTGAACTCGCGGACGCCCGTCCGAATCGTATTCCTCCAAGCAGTCTGGTTCAACGCTAAGTCTTCCCAACATCTAAAATCAATTTAAAAACGTGAAAGACTTACCTGCACAACATTCTGGTATCTCCACTTTTGACTACCAGAAGTTCGCTTATCTGGTCTCAGTTGTCCATACAGCACCTGCTTCGGGATACGGTTATCGTCCACCTGACGGACGTGACCCAGCCAACGAAGCTGATTCAACATCAGCAAGGCTTCCATCCCGTTCGTGTCCGCTGGCCGCAGTACCTCAATGTTCGGAACCATGTCCGACCACCGAATACCCAAGATGCGTCTTAGACATTGCAAATGAAAGTGGCTCAAATAGCGCACGTTCCACTGATACAATGTCCACGTTTCACTGCCATACAGCAGTATAGACAGCACCACTGAGCGGTAAACAAAGAGCATAGTGCTCGGCTTCAGGCTGTGATTCTTCCACACACGTTTTTCAAGACGTCCGAAAGCAGTACTGGCCCTAGTCGCACGAGCTCTTAACTCGCGGTCCACGGACAGATCGGTGGACAGATTGCTGTCCAAGTAGCAGATAACATCTGATAACATCTCCATTAACCAGGATTTAAGGTGAAGGTGCACAGACAGCACCTTCGCTCGGAGAAGGCTGAAAGAAAGAAAATGTCTTACCTGTGTTGACATCCAGTCCAAACTTGGATGCCGCGGTCGCGAAAGCCGTGGCCAGTCGCTGTAGTTCGTTTTCGCTATGTGCAAACATCGCGCTGTCATCTGCGAACAGAAGCACGCGAATCATTGAGATGTGTAACCGGGTTGGGGCCCTGAAACGTCGAATATTCAGTAGGCGCCCATCCGTCCGGTACTCTACTTTATCACCGTTCTCCCCAGATTCCATACACTGATACACTCATACATACATACACACATACATACATAAATACATACATACGCACATACATATTTTTACCCAATCAGCTATATAGTATAAGATGGTCACTTCCTAATCTGTTTTAATTGAGCTTCACGTTGCATATATACCAAGCATGGAATAGATACATAACGTCTTATCCGAATATCTAACCACATCTTGATTCCGTGTGCGGACTTCGTCTCTTTGAACACCGCCTGAATCACTCAAACTTCAGATGTTTAATGCTACTCGGTAGCCTTTTTTACATGTTTAATTTTTATGTCAGTATTCACAACTTCGTCAATGATATCCCAAAAACTGTTGACTACCGTCAGGCCAACGAATAACGTCTACCTGTTTTCGGGTGTATTAGGTCAATCTCCGGCCTTAAACTTTGCAACCAGTTTAGATGCAGCAGACGATGGCCCTAGCTAGCTGTAAACCTAACAAAAAAAGGAAAATTTACGGATGAGTTCCTCTCCCGAAAACCGAACAGTGCGTCTCAGAAAACACTGATTGCAGATCAACTTGACATCAATTTTCAAAGTCGACAAATGGTCGTCTCGTTCAATAAACATCCAATTCCTTGTTTCGTCCCTTCAATGTATTTATATCATTTCCTCTGCACACGGGAAGCTAGTTATATCGGTCGTACAGCGATGTGGATGGTTAGGAGTATCAAACAACATCATGCACATTGAGGTATCCAAGGCTTAGTTGAGAGAAAACGTATGTTATTTGATGTAACTGGTTTATGATCAGCCAATCTAAGTGAAAGGTAACCTACTTATGAGCTAAATTCGGATAACTTATGAATTTCGCTTTTCCAGACAACTTCAGTGTATTCCTAAAAGAGTATTGTAGGTGACAATTGCATTCGGTAATTCATCACTGTATCAACACATTCATAAGAGGTAAATGAAGTTAAAACAGCATACAACTGAGGGAAAGAGGGTTAACCGAATCCTATTGGGTCATGATGAACAGTAAAATGTTCCAAACGTGTACAATCTAACCACCAATGTCGATGATTGGTTCAGAATTATCGCATTTAGTTAACAAATTCGCCAGTATATCCTTGGAAAAAGAAGAATCTACACATAAGCCGATCACATTTTCCATTGAGTAAAGAATTCAAACAAGTTTACAAGACGGCTTAAGACAAAACAACTATTCTGAAATAAAACTGGTAATTGTAACAACTTCCTTCTTGCGGTAGATCGAAAATAAAACCTGAATATGGCCGTCACCATGGAAAATGTCACCTAGCAGGGGTTCATATCATTTTGAGGTTTAGGTAAGATGTGATTTAAGGGAAGTATAAATGATGTTACTATACTTCTCACCTTATGATAACAAATGCACAAACAAATCTGTAGATGAATGCATCGTGTTGACACTTACAGAATCTAGTCATTCAATATTAAATAACCTTATCTCCCGACAAGCAAAACGCAATTGTTCCAACTTTAATGTGGAGAACAGTATCAATAGGAACGTGACTCAAACTTAATTTCCGGTTACAATATGGTCCAGCAGACACAACATTTATCAGTCTAAAAGATCAGATCAACTAAGAGTGTTATATGACTATTAACAACACATCTGCAACGTGCAAAACTAAGTAATTTACACGTTGATTGTATTAATCAACAGTCACAATATAGTAAAGTGGTGGAAGCCCTAAGCATGCACTTTTGAGTATATTTGTGGGCATGGAGCAATACATAAATCTAGTCAATATTATTACCGATTTGATTTTTTTTATGGTTTATTAATACAGATTTAGCCACCCTCGAAAACGTTTGGGTCACCGACTGTTTCATGCAAATTTTGATAAGCTGAGTGTTGTAGTCTTGTTTTATATCTTATCGTGCTGTCGAAAACGTCAGTCTGATGCGTGAAAATATCTACCATGTTCAATGTTTATCAAGCTTTCTTTTTCCCATGTGCTGCTGTTTCCATACGTCTCATTATCACTGCAATATGAGTCCGCGTGCAAAGTGCGCGGTTTGCTATCTAGTTCTGGTACAAATCCAGGTGACTGTATATGCAATTAAGCTACATATAGTGAGGCCCCAGGATAACACATGAAGATAACCTAGATTTAAGGTATCGCAAAATGCTGAATGGCATGGGGTTAAACGTTACGAGGGACAGTTTTACTACTAGAGTATTGATAGTAGTGTGGTTTTGTTCCCGAAGTTGACGTGAACAACAACAGCGCTGGTAATGATGTTTGGTTTGCAAGGTCTCGAAGTCCAGTAAAAAGCGATGAACGTGTAGCACACTTTATAAGTTACCTTTTGTTTTCTTTTGTACTGCCCCACATTTATTTACATGGATCCTAGCACTGTTTAAAATAGTTTTCTATGAGTTATGGGCATTTGTGTGGCTGATCGTTTGTTTGAAACATTGAATTCCCTTTATCCAGTTCATTAAGACGGCAATAAGACAAACATTGCGAGATGCAAGCTTTTTGTCGATGACATTCTAATATTCACCGATTTCGATCAGTTTATTACTCTTTTACATCAGTTTAATTCCACTCATCGAAATCTCCGTGTCACACATAAACAATAGCTCGATAACTGACTACCATTCTTAGACGTCCTTATTTCTAGACGTTTAGACGGTACACTTAATAGGTTTGTTTATCGAAAAGCCACACGGAGAGAGCAGTACCTACAATTTTCTTCATTTGCGCCCGTGGCTCACAAACGTAGTTTGGTGCGAACCATTTTTCACCGAGCAAGGAAAATATGCACAGCCGATCATCTAAAGGCTGAAGAGGAGCTCTTGAGGAGTGTTCTACTGGCGAATGGATATCCAGCCAAATTTATTGAAATTCATTGCAAGGAACGAGTGGCTACCCCCCAACCACAGTCAGTGCCGAAGAAGTAGGTTTTTATCACCCTTCCTTACACAGGTGACCACAATATCACCGATATAAGTCGAAAGTTGAAGTCAGCCATTGATCGCGCATATCCCGCAGCGGAATTACGCCTGTTGCTTTCTACCCGCAGGATGAATCTCCACTGCCCTGATCGTTCTTCCTCGGAAAACTCTGCCTCTCATGTTATCTACCAGTTCACTTACAGTTGCGGTGACTCATACATTGGCAGAACGGACCGAAACTTACGCCAAAGGAAGGCGGAGCACATCCCCAAGTGACTAGTACAAACAATGATTCAACGCGGGTCAGTATGCCAACACTCGAACAGAAATCTGGCGTCTTCGATCGCGAAACATTAAATCGCAACAGCTCATGTGGTTGACCCCATCACTTCGTTCATGGTCCTATTGCGTAACGCCAACCCCAGGCTGTCGGCATTCTCGGAGGCATTGTTGATCAAGCGTCACGCACCGGTCCTTTGTTGGCAGAATGTGCTGACGCAATCAATTTTGTTACCGTGGCAGTGAACCCTGATTATTCCCATGTTGATGTTCAAGAAAGCTCAATAAGTCCGTCGAAACAACCTACCTTGCCGCTCAACTGTGCGTGGGTTTCCGTTCAACACCCGTTGTCATGTCACAACTCAAAGACAAAACTTTTATGTTCTACAACCAGTTGTTGTGTGTACTCATTTGTTGGCTCGTGTCAAGCATCATATATTGGTTGTACTAAAAAGCGATTGTCTGACAAAATGCATGAACACCATCCTGCATGGTTAAACAGTGGTGTGACTGAAACGGTTTCAAGCGCGGCTGTTGCTCATTTGACTGACTCTAATCATTCTGTCAGTAAGAAAAACGCTTTTCAAATTTCAAAATTGAACACCACCCACACTCGATCACGGAGTTCGCATTCAGATAAGCCTTTCGGCTAGCCCACTTCGAAAGGAAGCACTAGACTCGAGTTTCGCTCTTATTAGAGCTCATCAGTAGTGCATATCCTTGTCCGGATCGGAGTTTTCACTCCGACCCTCGTGCTTGTGAGACTGGCGTGTTAACCAGTACGCCAGCAACCTCACAATAGGCATGACCGAATA
>JTDE01000441.1:0-12597 GCA_014338405.1 Paragonimus skrjabini miyazakii | reverse complement strand
CTGTTCTATCCAATCGATAACCCCGTGATCAGGACTTCAAATTGCCTACCGAGTACCAAGGAATCGATCAAAAGGGGTGAGATTCCGAATGGTGACTGTTGCCGTGGCCATTAGTATCGGATTTCGCAACCCTGACCTCTGTGCTCAGAAGAAGTTCATGCGGACATTTAACCTCCCCGGGCCCACAATCAATCAAGCCCATAACTGGAAACAGAAATTGCGTAACTGATGGCAAACACGCCGTCCATAACCTCTATTGGCCGTTTTTCTGACTCACCCCAGTTACTGTCTTCATATTTATTGTGTTGTAATTAGCCTGATGATCGAACAAAGAAAGTAAGTCTTGTTCGTTACTTTGTCGTTCTCATGGCTTCACTGGGTATTTTCGAACGAATTAAACAATCAAAGGACCTGATCGTAAGTTCTTACCCTAGTTTTCTACCACTACTACTTGAAGGTAACTTAAAGCTGGTTGCAGCTTTTCAATTCCCATAAACACTCCAGCCAGCCTCCCTCGAGCTCCACTCTTGTGAGCGTCCATCATTTGTGCATATGTCTGCAAAGATCGGGATCTGAACACCAGCCATGGTTTCTTGAGGCAGCCGTGGTTCTCATTGCGCCGTTGACGTATCGTACGCAAACAAAGTTACGTCTGCTTGTGCATGTTGTGCACACTGTCCGATCACCTTGAAGGAAGGCCCAGTAACCATTCACTGGTTTCGACGATTAGCTCTTTTCTCAAGACGAAATCTCAGAAGTTGTTAAATTATTCCCTAGCGAGTTAAGCGAATCTACTCAGGAGTGCGGAATCAACCATTCGGGTGAGACTAGTTCAAACAGTCGGGGTAATAAGACTGTCACCCGAGCAATCGAACCGATAGTAATTTATACGGTAGGACTGACAACAGTTGTAGCAAAGAAGCACTTTCAACATGATTGTGAATTAAACAAATAATCGGTTGTTTGACGGAGAACACGCCCAAATAGAACAACGCGAAACCGTCAAGCAAAAATGGCCAGCAATCAACGGGAAATGAGCTCATCTAAACAATACAGTGTAGATTGAGGTGAGATGGAAGCAAATAAAAATGCTTTAGTGAGTTCGACATGATAGTTTGAAAACAAAAAGCAGATGCATTCTTTATGTGATGCTGTGGTATAGACTTCGTTACAACCGTTTACTGTACTCAGAAAAAGGCAAAATAAAAGTAGATTTTGGACCGACTTACTGCAAACAATCCAAACACAGGTCAAGGAATTGAACGATCGACGTCGTAACAGATATAGAACTACAAACATACCAAACAAAATTCATCAAATCTAGTAGATGTTATTCAGCTTGCTACACGAGATTTATTTTCCACATAAATCGAAACACATTCACAATTGACTGCACCATTTGCAGCAGAATCGTGACTTATGTGGCAGCGCTGACACGTGATTCAACGATTAGAGAATGGTGAGTGTTTCGTGCGGCCAAGTGCTACGTTTCGACGCACTATGCCTTAGTGCACCTTCTGGCGTCTCCAACAGTAGTCACTCGAGGACACCGACACACCATGAATGCGTCAGTTAACAATATTGTGGTTTTTCCACACAGGTTAACTCAAACCATATCGCTTATCTGGATTTCTATCATGCAATGGTATGAACTGTGCTCGCTGTCGTTTTGATCGGAGACCATATCATCATATAACATCGACTGACGTGCCTAAGCGAACAGGGATGTAAACACTCCAAACTTGCCAGACCTCACTTGACGTTAGTATGAGATCCAACTCACCGGATGACAATGAGATATACATCCAGTATATAATCCACAACCATGATACTTACTCGTATGGCACTACTACCCGTCTAGGTGCTAACCGTCCAATCACTCGAGCTTATGGGCGTTCATCGGAATGTCTCATCCGACAGTCAACATAACTCAGTTCATAAGTTTACTCACATAGAAATGAGAAAGTAACCAAATGAAGGATTCGAAGCCCGTTAAGCTGAACGTGCCATCGAGTTGAAACAAACCGCTGTTAGTGGAACTTTGTGGAAAATTTCTCTCTTATTCAAGCAACAAACATCTGAAGTCCAGGTGTAATGGGAACAATCAATGAAGCTAATTTTGCACCTATCTGTAAATTGTAACTATGTTCAGGATGTTAAGCCGGGCACTTCCAATGACAACTCAAGCTGCAGCTGGTGCTGTTGTGCACCTCCTTTGTGTTTTGGCCTGATGACTGCTCCACATTTGATAACAGACAACTCACCCTGAGTCATATTGCTGAAATTTCAAACAACACTCACATCAGATAAGTGCTTTATAGATGGACGCGCAGCCTGTGTCACAGTGGTACTGACGATCCCCTGAAAGCTCTGGGTTGGTGAAGTTTTCCCAAAAACTAGAGGCTGCATATTATGATCACTGTTTCAAAAAACGCTCACATACTTCGTGCTTACATAATCGAGGAATTAGTCCACTTCCCATTGCGTCGATGCTGTTTGCAGTCTTTGAATTCAGCTGGTCAAACGTAACGTGCAAGCAGTATTTCCGACAGGAGAATGGTGGGTTCCGTCCTGCTCATGATCAGATGTTTCGATGCCGCCACTTTTAAAGAAGGCCCAAAATTGCCGTTTTTTAGACGTCAAGAGGGCCCTTAATTCAACTGCCCTAGAGACATTCTGAGACTACCTATCATGGAAGAATATACCCTAGAAGTATGTCAAAGTCCAGAGGGAGCCCGCCATCCGAACTCGGGGAGGGTGACGGTACGTGACGGCTCATGGTTGACCGTCAGTAGATTGAGCCTCCCAGTCCACAAATCCTATGCAACTTTGTATTATGCTATATCCTTGGGTGCGTCCTGACAGGTTGTGGATATTGTGATGCGAAAATGCTCCCGGATGCCAAACTGTTCGAACTTATACAGACAACACCCTTCTGATCTATTATGGTTCATGAATAGCCTGGAACATCTTTGACAAGGCAGCCACTTCAGTTCGTCAGTTTACTGTGCTCGTTGCACCTTCTCAGCGCGAGGTATCGACGTAAAATTGGCAAAACCCCGCACGGTATCCCATGCTCACTGATGAGCCTTTGGAATTACGCCAAAAGTTCAGGTTGTGTCCGAGATAACTGAATCACAAATCATGCAACTGAGGCTTAAGTGGCGTTTGCAAACTTGCACTGTCTACGACGCTGGTATAATTTCAGTCCTCCTGCTAAAGGCCGAAATTATGACAACAATATATAAGCAGTCTAGCCGTATGGTAGCAAAACCTGGCTCATTCGCGCCGAGGATTTTCACAATGTGTCCGATAACCGGTATCTTCGAGGCGTTATCGACCTGCTGGAAAAAATATCCTGTCAGCAGTGAAGAAGTTTGGCCGACAGTTCCTTCGAACGGACAAACTTTGTCGAACCCTGAAAGTAATGGGTTCATATCACAGGCTCCGGTGGCATGTTCACATCCCATAACTGACAACTCACAGCATGTCGCGCTGTGTTTTGCCTGTGAGTTATATCTTGTGCTGAAAACAGTAGCCTGGAGGGCTACGTAATGACTTGGGGGTGGGAATGTGTTGACGCTGATAGTGTAGCGTGAGTGGGTAAAATTTCCCCGGATTCCTAGTTGTGATCCACACATGATTGAGCATCGAATGTTAAGACCGTCGCCTTATGTGTTGAGGCATATAGGTCAATGGGGGCTGTTGTAAATCTGTGCATCCACTTAAAATACAGTCTCTTTGTTCATCTTTTTTCTTCAGTTTACAATCTACACAACACCCTATCTCTCTTCTTCCATTTATTGCGGACTGTTGGCCTTTTCGTTTAGTATATTCAGGCTATATATATATACGTCATGTACTAAATACGGTGACACCATTAAAAATTGGCTACAGTCTTCCTGTTTGCAAGTGTTATTTAGTAACCTATCTCTGAAAAGCATAACTATGCTCGAGTTTTCATTTGTTGGAGCATGTTAGTAGGACACCGAGACTGGAAATCTGGTCATGTTGTCATAAGGCAACCGTGCTGATTATTGCGCCAGTAATGTCGCGTCGAGCAAAAATAGCTTGTCACATGCAAAGACTGTGATATATTTGCTTGTGAGTAATGCTCAGACTGACCAGGTACACTAAGTTAAGACACAGTAACTGTGCCGTTAATTCCAGTCAGTGACCTCAAGACTAGGACTTCTTTTCAGATTGAAATCATAAAAATCATAGAACTTGTTGAACTTTTTCCTATTACTGACAGAAATCAGAAGACCATTGGTTGATGTAAGTTGAAAATCACTCGAAGTTGTTCGCAGATTTTGTATTCCTATAGACTTTTTAGTCGACTCTCTTTAAAAGGGAGCATTATGCTCAGGTCTTCCTGGTGTTAGATCTCGTCAAAGTGAACATATCCTTTCCACAGCTAACAGCTGAACTCCGGCCATGCTCTACTGAGTCAGCTGTGTTGACCAATACCGCATTTATCTAACGTTAGATAAGAATGAATTATACTACGCAAAACACAAAGCGACCTTCCCCTGTCTATCACACTCAGTTTGCTTGATCACCTTTAGGAAAGCATTGTCTGTTGTGTTAACCGTAGCGTGCGGTCGAAGCCAGCGAACCCGCACAGGTTGAATTTGAATTGTGCATCGGGGCGTGCTGCTGTGTTGTCGACGACGTTTTAGTTATTGTTTGTGTAAGTCGTGTGCATGGCTTACTGGGCCTTTGGCTCATGTTTGTTTCTTGTTGTTTCCTTTCACAGGACTGTTGCTGAAACCCCTACTTCGGAAAAACGCTGTCCCCTGGTGTCTCCCCCTTACCCCACAGCTGGTCCGTAATCGTAACGGACAGTCAAAGTATAGACGGCTGGTTTGCATGTCACATTAACTCCAACTGATGACCTAAAATCGGGACATCTCATATAGTGTAACTCACAGAAAACATTAGATTCACCGGGCGATATTTTGACTAACAGTAGGTGGTTGGGCGCCTTGATTATTAAACACTGAACAGTACCCATTGGATGTGTATGTATATGTGTATGCGTGTATGTATGTACGGATATTTGGCCTAGACTCTGTGTACCAACACGCCACTCCATAATATTTTTTCTACTTCACCACTGCTGTGACACTAAAAATGTCCGCTAACATTGCAAAACCAATGCCTACCGAAAAGCTTGTGGCAAACCCACTTCTAACACCTCAACCTAATTTCTCTTGACATCTGCGCCTGGCTACGATTTCCATTCTATCTGAACCGTAGGGGAATAATATATTTCAAATGAGTTATTACTTTCTGACACATTTTCTATGATAGCACCGACCGTTGTGAGCATGTGGATACTCATGGTTCATGTATATTAAAACTCACGATTAACTGTCTGGATAAAAACTGTCCCTCAGAGATATCTTAGTAAATGGAACATTTTACCCACCCATGGAACCGTATGTTTCTATAACATTTCTGCACCCAGCATGCTTACATACCCATGTTTATACACCTAGCCCCAAACAGGTTTTTTCTGTAGGCGGGTCTTGTAATATATAACATGCCAGACCAAAGCGTCGAATTTTGCCAGAGTTCCATCAAAATAATAAATTCATATATGAGAATTATCTAGAATATATAAGACACGCCCACATTCCGTTCTTCTGACATACCGATACTAATATGCACCATTTTGTCTGGCCAACATTAGAGTGCCATACATTCCGTTTACGACGAGGCATTACACCTCCCTCTGGACGAATTGTATAGGTTCCATAGTTGGGTCAGATGTGTAATCCGTCACAGCTTCATGGGCACATATCATTCGCGAAGCCTGCACACGTGAACGTGGGATTATCGTATATGGGTCGGTCCAGTGGTTACTGACTAGTCATATTTGTCCCAGTCGGAAGCAGACAGCAGAAGTAAGTATTTTTTATTCGGCTCAGCCACGAAATGTGACGTTTTGATGATTCGGAAAGCATTAATTTTGCTGTTAGACAGGCACGCTGAAGAATACGGTGGATAGCCAAACAGTTGCGTAGTTTAAAGCGTACCGCTAATCATGTTCTAGAGGGTCCATCTCCCGAAAACCTCGGCAGTGAATGGTACAGAATTCCAATTTGATCCGACTTAGACAAACACCTCGACTGAATTTGACTGGGATCAGAAATTCATTTGTGTTGGCAACGTTTCCCTCTGAACGTACCCACAAAAACCGTAAGAATGCAAGGCACTACTCATTCGGTCAGACCAATCGATAGGTTATTGGGTCATGTGTCATCTGACGTGAACCGGTGCAACATTGTTAAAACTGTTCGGTTCTTTGTGTTGTGCTGGCATGCACATTAAGACAACTTTCGCCACATTCAACTAGTATTCGTTTTATTTGGATTGAACTCGGACCCGAAAAGGATCATCAGGTTCGGAACTTAGTATACGTCCATAGAAGTAGATAACTGTTTGTTAGTGGAGAAGTAACCAAAGTGGATAATCTCGCGATTAGCACTTCGAACCGTAAACAAAATGGATAGGTGAAAACATGTTGTGCGTTGTGTGACTGTTCATTATTAAGTAATTCCTCGGTTAAGCAACAACGAGTTTAAAACCAAAAGACTTATCGGTTTAGCAACGTTTTGACTCTCTCAGAGAGCGTTTATCAAGTGATTTGAATCAGAAAATTCACGTTGTACAAATTTCTAATGAGACAATCAACAACAAGAACGTGTTTGTGTTTAACATGTAATATGTAGATAGCCTACCAATAGAACATATGAATTCACGGTTCACATTGACCACGTGCACCTGCTCCCGTCGAGCCCACTGTATGTTGCAAATATTGTTGGAGTCCCGTCTCTGAAAATAATTTCTTGTTAATGTTCAATTAATAGGAAAACCATGATCTGAAAGTCACATGGCTAACCAACAAAACATACTTAATGTTTGTCTGTTTTCTTTATCTCATCTAGGACATTTCCTTAAAATTGCACATATTTTCATCTTTCTCCTCATTCTGTATAACTACAAAGTCCAGTTTGCCATCTCTGGAATTTCTCTGGTGAATTGGCGACCCCTTACGAAACAAGGCAAACGTGGGATGGCATTCCTATTAATTCGGTATAATGAGAAAGGCTAAAACTCATTACACCAATAGAGGCTGTAGCCGAACTAACGGCTAATCAGCTTCATTCACTAGTTAATTGTTTCATTTTCATTCATAACCTGCAATGTGACTATCGTTGAGTTATTGTCCACCAGGCCGCATTGGGAAGCAGTGATCAAAAATATTGTAGTATGATGACTGTACACAAACGTATTGGTTCGTATTCCTGTCTTACACAAAGTTTTCTACGTCTTTATAACCCTAGACCACAGAAACGCTGAAGCGGTTTGCAGATACGTTCAACACATCCGTTTGCTATGGGACTGAATATATTGCAAGACAGGTTTCCACCGTTTTAAATGATTGCAGTCTACATTTTGTGGAGACTTATGAACTCTTGTGGTAACTCAAGGGATTTCCAACTGCCGGGAGGTCTGTCCAATGTATGAAGCTTGACAATCCTTACATTTAATTCGATAAACACAGTCTGACTTCTCTAGAACTGTTAGTTTGTCCTTTAAGGGAACCAACTTATTCCTTAATGCGTTGGCGACTTTAAATGTCACTCTGATATTATATTGATTAAGGACCTCTGATGTATTCCTTCTGTACGGAATAACGACAGTTGACAACCAATTCCTAGGCTCGTTATTCATGTTACAAGGCAGCTCCCGAACTGGACGTAAAATGTTGTCACAGTAACCAATGGCTTTCATTGTCGATTTGACAATCTTATATCCTTTCGATCGTTCATCCTCGGAACTGGTTAATAACAGGGCTGTGTGAAACAAGCTGGAAGCAACTGCTTTTTTGGTGCACATGAGCTGTTCTGAGGTGAAGGAAAGGTACCGATTCGAATTGGTGTTCTTTCTGTGCACGCCACTGTCCAGGTTGCCGTCGGCTCTCCTGCGTATTCTGCAGTCTAGAAAACTCAGTTTATGGTTAACTGATTCGTGCTCAATCGTACATTGGATACGCTGATGAAAGGAATTTGTGTGTCGCATACACACATAAGCATACATTAACCGTCTATGCTTAGTCGCATCTGGGGATCTTCACGTGGTGAACTCTGGTGAATCGTGAACCCTTACACCCTACTGGTAGCCTGTCTACACACCGCAGGTGAAACACACAAACATTTGCCACTTGATAACTGTCTAATTTGAAGCTTGTATATTGTAAATTTTCTGATTCAAATCGCTTGATAAAGGCTCTCCGAGATGGTCGAAACTTTGCTAAACCAATAACTCTTAGTTTTTAACGCGTTGTGGCTTAACCAAGGGATTACTTAATGATGAACATCAGCACAACGTACAATATATTTTCCCATATCCGTTCCGTTTATGGTTCGAAGGTACTAATAGGATAAATGCATTTATCTATTATTCATGGATATCAGCACGATTTCTGTACCTAATAAAACGTGCGCCTATCCTGTACGACTGCCTCCGTGATGAGGATGCAATCTGCAATCATTCAATGATTTCAAATATCAAGCCTTCTTTATGTAAAACTGTTTTTAACTATTTAATGCATGTGTTTACAGGTATATGAATTTCAGATATTCCAGTTTGATTTCATGTTAGATATCACGCACGTTTGATCACAACCTTCGCATTCATATGGAAATTCCAGTCAGTCTCTCGGAAAAAGGAGCACTTGACACCAGTTTACCTCTTATTGCAGCTTATCAATAATGTATATTCTTCCAACGGCCTCGGCTAAAATTCCGCCTGCACTTTCATGGGGCAACCATGTTGATCGTTATGCCAATGATAGCAAACTAAGTACTAGCGAATTATTAAGTTAGCGTTCAACCAGTTTTGCTTCGAAGAAACACTCACTTATGTTAGCAGTCATCAATTCCAGAATTTCCACAGTTGAAATGTAAAAAACACGAAAAATTTAATCTGTCGAAACACATTCAGTGTTAATATGGAGAGATTATTCCCGGTGACCGTTTACATTAACACACACAAAAGTTCTTGGTGAATATCAATATAAATCACGCACAGACCGATACACCATGAGAAGGCGCTGGTTTGATGTCCAAGCAATCAACCGTTTCACGTAAATCGTCCCTATTTTTGGATGCGAATACATGTATGATGGTTTTAAATGAAAGCAAGATTTTACCACAACTCATCGTATACCATAATATGTTAGATAATAAAACATATAACGCTAGATATGAATAACTAAAAAAGCTGTTTCACAATTAGAGGTCGATTAAAGCATCATGTGACTTGCGTCATTAGTTTAACAAATGTATTCAGCGCTGTTATTTAAACCGTCAGTTTACACTTCACTAAATCATTCCGTGTTCAATGAATAGCACTCTTCCATTAACCCATCGATCGGCAATTTTAACTGCTGTACTATACACACCAGGATAATTATCCAACATAAGCTATTTTAACACTGAGGCTATGAGGTGACCAGGTTAGTGTATAAATGTTGTTGATCATCAACCACCACTTTCTCCTATGTGATTCAGGCTCTGCCTGTTGTGTCGCGTCAACTTATATATCACCGATTTGATGTATTGTACTAACTAATTAGTCACAACATTGGAATAGTTTGTCTATCCAGTAACGCCGCTCTAAAATAACTGACAAACCTACAACGGTTAAATCGGTCAAGTGCTTGCATGCTTTCTTGAAACGATGAGCACAGCACAACTGGCCTCATGTTAGGCACCACAGTATTACCTCAACTTGAGACCAAACACTTTGAATGTGAGCTACGATGACATCGTCTAATCGACTCGATTGGAAACAGTTAGTATAGTAAAGTATTAACGACTGTCGGTACTGCGTTTCCTTCCAACAAACTGGATCTAAAAGTCAGTGTAATTCTGGTTAGTGTGCATTTTGAGCAAACATGTGGTATATGGGTTCACATGAATAGGTGTAAACCGCTCAATTTCCCATAACCTCTCCAATCCGTTGGAGTAAAAGACATTCGCAGTTCAAATCATTGAATGACAGTTGCATATAGACGCGTCAAATGTTACTGGAGATGTGTGACGTGTATCTTCTCACAAATCCGACTGTAGTCTTTCTCAATATTAACTTTAATAGGTCCAGTCAACCGCACGTTGAAGTGACGCGCCTCTGCTAGTCTACTTTCATAGGGAATGAGGCTGAATAATAGATTATGTGCAGGTTTGTCATGTTCATTTTCGATAGGGCTTCAAAGTTACCGGCCTGGTTGGCATGTCTGTGTTTATGTCATAGATGTGATAAGTTAAGCACAATAAGCTAAGCACAATAAAGAAAATCAAATTTCCAGCACGAGTTCAGCTCTGTAGATACTGTAGAAAGCAAAGAATTTGAGGGTAGACAGCTGCTAAGCTGTCTGTTTGACTGTGTTCATGTTGCATTAAGGTGGATAACATTATACAGTTTGATGTTTTGGAGTGCGACGCATTCAGTCATTAATCACAGATATGCGTTAACCCGACGCCACATCTAGGATGGAGACAGAATACCTACTGCACGGAATGTAAAACTAGCCATTAAAAGGCTGTGAACGCCATTGATAAGCGTACATTAGTGTCCTACAGGAATGCGATCTGGTTCCAACGTGGCAAACATGTTAAGAGCAAGCTGGGTGCGGCTGGTGTTCAGCAAATGAAGTGAAACGGGGAAAGTGTGTTCCAGCATAACCCAACATGACCAGAGTCGGATGGTTTCAGAAGGCTCATCTCCTAACGACGAAGTCAGAGCGAATCACATCCTATCGATTGGTTGACCTGTCCTCGGGTGAAGTGATCTGTATTATCTCACCCAGTTAATCAACCACAATCAGTTAATCAGTCGTGCGATCGAACGTCTGTTCGTTATCTGAACTGTTTTCTCGCGTTTGTTTCGTGAACCCCCCTGTAACGTGATTTGTTCTAACGCCCTGATTGTCATATGTGGTGGTCTGGTTTGATTTACCATGCGTCTTGTCGGCTATGTATAGTAATCATTTCGCCCTATACATTCAATTTATCTGTGGCCTAATTCAGAATCGTCCTTGTAATAAACGGTGTTGCCACATCTCTGCTCTTTTGGGTCAAGCGATTATGCGCGTAATAAAAGGGATGATCCAACAGAGAGACATAAAACCGGATGAACACATATGTACACGTACAAGGAAGCTCGCAATATTGAACGGGCAAACGATAAGTCAACGAACTGACAGATTAGATAGTGATAGTGAACTGAAGATCCGCACACGATCATACCTGTAGCATGCGGAATAAAATTATACACGTTGCGTTCTACTTATGTAGGTGGTACGGAACTCAGGAGAATTTTTGGATGACATAAATGATTCGATTTTGAGTGGCAGCGGTGTTTTCAGCATTTGTGTTTAGACTCGGAAGATGATGAACATACTAGACCATGCATCTGATAGCCGTTATGAATACGGTTTTTAACATGTTGATAATGACGTCATCCTTTTAAGGAAACGTAAGTAGGCATTCATTTTGGGAAGTGTTGAAACCTTCGCAGCAACTGATTTTTGTTTCCTGAATTTCCCAACACATGCTGAGAAGCTCCTATTCTATTTGAGTGTGGTTGTCAATAACGACATCTCGGTCAATATCTCTTTTAATCATACTCGTCAGACACAACAACACAGAGGTTTCACCAAATCGCGCTTGTATTGAATCAGCACAAAACTTTGACAATTTGGGTACTGTCCCGTCCGATTACGTTTCTGGTAAACAGATCGTAGCATAAAGCCGTCATTAGTGGGTTTTACGATTATCCCTAGAAACGCTAGGTAATCAGTAGGCTGATGCTTAATGATGAAACCAGTTCTGGAACTCATTTCTTTCATCGATTGAAGTATCTTTATTTGCATATCCTTCGGTATCGATCGATTGAAGAGGTAGAAAACAGAAGAACGTCAATCAGCAATTAACTTGGAATTTATGTCTCACTCCTTCGGTAGAATTGGCTGCCAAGCTTATAGCCGTTGACTGCATCTAATAGTTCCATACCACAGCAATGGTCCAGTTATCTATTTTTAAACCCATTTATTAGGATGTTCCTCGGTCTGGTCCGGATTAACGGAAACTGGCTCCTTCATAGACATAGTTCAGCATCGAACATCCTGGCCTCCAGACAAGCTGACGCCTTGATCCATGTTATTGAAGTATTCCTAACTCAGACGAATGAAGACCGCCCGAGCTTCAGATCCGTATACATCCGAATAACATCACTTCCCTCATGTATACGACCATGTGACAAGCCAGAACGGCGAGAACGTACTTCACTGTAAGTGTGGCATTCAAGCCAGCTGTTTCTTCTCCGATTGTCCGTTACACTTACGGACCAACTCTGAGGCAATGTTGAGACACCAGGGGACAGTGTACTTTCGAAGTAGGGGTTCCAACAAGTCCTGTAAAAGGAAACAACAAGAAACAAACATGAGCCAAAGGTCCAGTAAGCCATGCACACGACTTACACAAACGAAAACTAAAACGGCGTCGACAACACAGCAGCACG